>APFE031364252.1:0-39817 GCA_000404065.3 Pinus taeda
ATGGTTTAGGGATTAGGGTTTGGGGTTTAGGGTTTAGGATTTAGGGTTTATAACATTTTAGTAAATTATTTTAATAAGGACTTAAATAAAAGTTACAAATATTTTTTAAAATGTTATAAAATTCTTAGGCTTTAGAGTTTAGGGTTTAGGGTTTATAACAATTTAGTAAATGTTTTTAATATACACTTAAATAAAAGTGTCAAAACACTCTTTAAAATGTTATAAATTAATTAGGGTTTAGGTTTTAGGGATTAAGCTTTAAAGTTTATAACACTTCAGTAAATTCTTTTAATAAACATAAAAAGAAATTACAAAACACTTTCTAAAATGTTATGAATTGCTAAGGGTTTAGGTTTTAGGGTATATGTTATAGGGTTTAGGGTTTGTGGTTATGGTTTAGGGTTTAGGGTTTATAACACTTTAGTAAATTGTTTTAATAAAAATTTAAATAAAAGTGACAAAGTGCTTTTTGAAATGCTATAAAAGGCTTAGGGTTTACTGTTTAGGGTTTAGGTTTTGCAGTTTAGGGTATATAGTTTAGGGTTTAGTTTTTATGGTTTAGGGTTTATAACATCCTAGTAAATTATTTTGATAAAAATTTAAGTAAAAGTTACAAAACTCTTTTTATAATGCTATAAAATGCTTAGGATTTAGGGTTTATAAGACTTAAGTAAATTCTTATAATAAACACTTAAATAAAAGTTAAAAAACACTTCTTAAAATGTTATAAATTGCTTAGGGTTTAGGGTTAAGAGTCTAGGGTTTATAAGGCTTTAGTAAATCCTCTTAATAACCACTTCAATAAAAGTTAGAATTTTTTTAAAGATGTTATAAAAAGCTTAGGGTTTAGGGTTTAGGGTTTGTGGTTTGGGGTTTGGTGTTTAGAGTTTAGGGTTTATAACACTTTAGTACATGATTTTAATAAACACTTAAATAGAAGTTACAATATGTTTTTTAAAATGTTACAAAATTACGAGGGTTTAATGTTTAGCATTTAGGGTTTAGAGTTTAGGTTTTAGGGTTTAGAGTTTATGGTTTATGGTTTAGAGTTTAGGGTTTAGGGTTTAGGGTTTGTGGTTTATAGTTTAGGGTTGAGGGTTTATAACACTTTAGTAAATTCTTTTAATAAACACCTAAATAAAAAATACAAAACACTTTTTAAAATGTTATAAAGTTCTTAGGGTTAAGGGTTTAATGTTCACAGTTTTGGGTTTAGGGTTTGTGATTTAGGGTTTAGGGTTTATAAGACTATAGGAAATTCTTTTAATAAACACTTAAATAAAAGTTTCAATTTTTTTATTAAAATGTTATAAAATGATTAGGGTTTAGGGTTTAGGGTTAGGAATTTAGGGTTTAAGGTTTGGGGTTTGGGGTTTTGGGTTTAGGTTTAAGGTTTACTGTTTAGGGTCTACAACATTTTGGTAAATTATTTTAATAAACACTTAAATAAAAGTTACAAAACAATTTTTAGAATGTTATAAAATGGTGAGGGTTTAGGGTTTATGATTTAGGGTTCGAGGTTTGGGGTTTAGGTTTTAGGGTTTAGGGTTTAGGTTTTTGGGCTTAGGGTTTATGTTTTTGTGTTTAGGGTTTAGGGTTTAGGGTTTAGGGTTTATAACACTTTAGTAAATATTTTTAATTAACACTTAAACAAAAGTTACAAAATTCTTCTTAAGCTATTATAAATTCTTAGGGTTTAGGGTTTAGGGTTTAGGGCTTGGGATTTAGGGTTTAGGGTTGAGGTTTTTGGGTTTAGGTTCTACGGTGTATGTTTTAACGTTTATAACAATTTAGTACATTATTTTAATAAACACTTAAATAAAAGTTACAAAATGCTTTTAAAATTGTTATAAAATGCCTGTGGTTTAGGTTTTAGTTTATGACGTTTACGGTTTAGGGTTTATTACTTAGGGTTTAGGGTTTAGGGTTTATGGATTAGGGTTTTGGGTTTATGGTTTAGGGTATGAGGTTTAGTGTGTAGTGTTTAGGGTTTAGGTTTATAACCCCTTAGTAAGTTCTTTTAATAAACTCTTAAATAATAGTTACAAAATTATTTTTTATAGGTCATAAATTGCTTAGGTTTTAGGGTTTAGGGTTTGTGTTTTGGGGTTCAGGATTTAGTGTTTAGGGCTTAGGGTTTACGGTTTATAACAGTTTAGTAGATTATTTTAATGAAAACTTAAATAAAAGTTACAAAATGCTTGGTAAAATGTTATAAAATGCTTAGTGTTTAGGGTTTAGGGATATAACACTTTATTAAATTATTTTAATAAACAACTTAAAAAGTTACAAAAAGGTATTTTATAATGTTATAGAAGTATTATTGTTTAGGGATAGGGTTTATGGTTTATGGTTTGGGACTTGGGTTTTGATTTAGGTGTTGTTTATGGTGTTGATGCTGGTACTGTGGCAAGTGCCAATGCTAGTGTTGATTAATGATGTCTCGTCTGGTGTTGCAAAGTCCTTACAGTGGAACTTGCTTCCGCTGAGACCTCTTAGGATGTTTATGTGAATTACCAGGTGATAACCCATTCATGCAGATCCATTATCATCCTCCACTCTCTATCATATGGCATGTCACATGAACAAGCCTCTATGATGCTCCCGTCCATGCTAGTAATGTATTCATAATCAATTTTTCCCCACTCCTTAAAGATGTTCTTGATCAAGAAAAAAAATTCATAATGATCATTATATAATTTCATAATCTATTTCCCTTTAAGGGAGTGGTCCTTTTCTTCAACACCTTTCTGACTTTCCTTAATTTCCACCAGGATTTTCATGAAGAAATGTTTGGGATGTAAGTTCCCATCATCATTACAAAAGGTTGGAAAATTATTTCAGTGGAGGAACTCACTTTTCTCTTTCAATCCTTGTATTACTCCCATTAGTTCTTTCACTGGTAATTTAATTTCCCTTATTTTTTGATTGGCTCTTGTTACTGATTCAAACCTATTGCGGGTTAAAGGTTTAAGATTTTGGGTTGATGGTTTATGGTTTATAACAATTTAGTAAATGCTTTTAATAAACACTCAAATAAAAGTTATGAAACACTTTTTAAAATTTTGTAAAATGCTTAGGGTTTAGGTTTTAGGGTTTACAACACTTTAGCAAATGCTTTTAGTAAGCAACTAAATAAAATTCAGAAAACGCTTTTTAAAATGTTATAAAATACATAAGTTTTAGGTTTTAGGGTTTTAGTTGTAGTGTTTGGGGTTCAGGGTTTAGGTTTTATAACAATTTAGTAAATTATTGTAATAAATACTTAAATAAAAGCTACAAAATGATTTTTAAAATGTTATAAAATGATAAGGTTTAGGATTTAGGGTTTACGGTTTGGGGTTTACGATTCAAGAGTTAGGTTTTAGGGTTTATAAAAATTTAGTAAATTATTTTAATAAAAAGTTAAATAAAAGTTACAAAACACTTTTCAAAATGTTATAAAATACTTAGTGTTTCTAGTTTAGGGTTTTGAGTTGAGGTTTCAGGGTTTAGGGTTTAGGGTTTATAAAAATTTAGAAAATTCTATTAATAAACACTTAAATGAAAGTTACAAAACACTTTTTAAAATGTTATAAAATGATCAGTATTTAGGGTTTGGAGTTTGGGGTTTAGGGTTTAGGGATCATGTTTTAGGATTTAGGGTTTATAAGGATTTAATAAATTCTTTTAAAAAACACTTAAATAACAGTTAGAAAACTCTTTTTAAAGTGTTATAAAATGCTTTGGGTTTAGGGTTTGGGGTTTATGATTTAAGGTTTCAGGTTTATAAGGGTTCAGTAAATGATTTTGACAAACACTTAAATAAAAATTACAGAACACTTTTTAAAATGTTATAAAATTCTTAGAGTTTAGAATTTAAGGTTTAGCTTTTAGGGTCTCAGGTATGGGGTTTAGAGTTTAGGGTTTAGTGTTTAGGATTTATAACGCTTTAGTAAATTATTTTAATAAAAACCATAACAAAAGTTACAAAATCATTTTTAAAATGTTATAAAATGACTAGGGTTTAGGTTTTAGCATTTAGGGTTTTGGATTTAGGGTTTACGGTGGTTTAACATTTATGGTTTATGGTTCAGAAGACTTTAGTAAATGGTTTTAATGAAGGCTTAAATAAAACTCATAAGATTCTTTTTAAAATGATATAAAATGCTTAGGGTTTAGTGTTGACGGTTTAGCCTTTGTAATTTAGGGTTTAGGGTTTAGAAGACCTTAGTAAATGCTTCTAATAAACACTTAAATAAAAGTTCCAAAACACTTTTTAAACTATTATAAATGCTTAGGGTTTAGGGTTTTTTTTTTATTTTAGGTTTTAGGTTTAGGGTTTAGGGTTTAGGTTTTAAGGTTTATAACAACTTAGTAAATTCTTTCAATAAACACTTAAATATAAGTTACAAAACGGTCTTTAAAATGTTATAAAATACTTAGGATTTAGATTTTAAGCTCTAGGGTTTAGGGTTTTGGGTTTTGGGTTTAGAGTTTAGGGTTTACGGTTTATAACACTTGAGAAAATGCTTTTAATAAATACTCAAATAAAAGTTATGGACTGCTTTTTAAAATGTTATAAAATGCTTAGTGTTTATGGTTTAGAGTTAAGTGTTTAAGATTTATTGTTTGGGGTTAAGGGTTAAGGGTTAAGGGTTTAGGGTTTTGAATTTAGGGTTTATAACACTTACGTAAAAGCTTTTGGTAAACACTTAAATAAAATTTACAAAACACTTTTTAAAATTTTATAAATTCTTAACATTTACGGTTTAGGGTTTAGGGTTTAGGTTTTGGGGTTTAGGGTGTAGGGTATAGGGTTTGCGGTTTAGGGTTTAGGGTAGAATTTTAAAGGCTTATATAATGCTTAGGGTTTAAGGTTTACAATTTAAGATTTAGGTTTTAAGGTTCATAGAACATTTTAATTTTTTTTAAGATAAACAGGGTATGGGGTTTAGGGTTTAGGGTTTAGGGTTTATGGTTTATAACACTTTAGTAAATTCTTTTAATAAACACTTAAATAAAAGTTACGAAACGGTTTTTAAGATTCAATAAAATGTTGAGGGTTTAGGGTTTGGGTTTTAGGGTTTAGGGTTTAAGGTTTTAAGTCTAGTGTTTGAGGTTTAGAGTTTAGGGTTTAGGGATTATAACACTTTAATAAATTCTTTTAATAAAAATTTAAATAAAAGTTACAAAACACTTCCAAAAATGTTATCAAACACTTAGCATTTAAGGTTTACATTTTAGGGTTTGCGGTTTAAGGTCTAGGGTTTAGGGTTAAGCGTTTGAAGTTTAGATATTAGAGATTAGGGTTTATGGTTTAGATTTTATAACACTTTATAAAATGCTTAGGGTTTAAATTTTAAGATTTTTTTCAGTTTGGGGTTTAGGGTTTCGGGTTTCGGGTTCTTGGTTTTCGGTTTATAACACCTTAGTAATTGTTTTAATAAATTCTTAAATAAAATTTACAAAAGACTTTTTAAAATGCTATAAAATGCTTAGGATTTGGTGTTTAGGGTTTATGGTTTAGGGTTTGGGGTTTAAGGTTAAGGGTTTAGGGTTTAGGGTTTAAGGTGTAGAGATGAACCACCCCACCCTAAGGGGGTATCTGCTGCTACATATTACACAGAATGCATTCATCCCATTGAGCCTCGAGGAGTTATGAAGAAAAATAAATAAAAGGAAACAAATTTATGAAGAAGGGTGGAAAAACAAAGGTCAGGGTATCTCATGTACCACAATTTTCTCCCTCCTACACTCAAGTACCAAAGTGTGGTCTTCCCTTATTATAGATACTCAAGGTTTTATGGTTTGTGATTAGCATTTGGGGTTTAGGGTCTAAGATTTATGGTTTATAAAATTTTAGTAAATTATTTTGATAAGCACTTAAATAAAAGTTACAAATAGTTTTTAAAATGTTATAAAATTCATAGGCCTTAGCATTTACGGTTTAGGGTCTCTAACACTTGAGTAAATGTTTTTAATATACAGTTTAATAAAAGTTACAAAACACTCTTTAAAATGTTATAACACTCTTTAGGTTTTATGGATTAGGGTTTAAAGGTTATAACACTTTAGTAAATTCTTTTAATAAACACATAAAAAATGTTACAAAACACTTTTTAAAATCTTATGAAATGCTTAGGGTTTAGGTTTTAGGGTTCGGGGTTTAGGGTTTAGGGTTTATAACACTTAAGTAAATTATTTTAATAAGAACTTAAATAAAAGTTACAAAATTCCTTTTGAAATGTTATAAAAGGCTTAGGGTTAAGTGTCGAGGGTTTAGGTTTTTCTGTTTAGGGTTTATAGTTTAGAGTTTAGTTTTTATGGTTTAGGGTTTATAACACCTTACTAAATTATTTTGATAAAAACTTAAGTAAAAGTTACAAAAATATTTTTAGAATGCTATAAAATTCTTAGGGTTTAGGTTTTATAAGGCTTTTGTAAATTCTTATAATAAACACGTAAATAAAAGTTTAAAAATACATTTTAAAATGTTATAAATTGCTTAGGGTTTATGGTTCACATTTTACGGCTTATAAGAATTTAGTAAATCCTCTTAATAAACAACTAAATAGAAGTTAGAATTTTTTTTAGGATGTTATAAAAATTTTAGGGTTTAGGGTTTAAGGTTTGGGGTTTCATGTTTAGAGTTTATGGTTTATGGTTTATAACACTTTAGTAAATGATTTTAATAAACACTTAAATAGAAGTTACAATATGTTTTTTAAAATGTTATAAAAATATTAGGGTTTAAGGTTTATGGTTTAGGGTTTAGAGTTTAGGGTCTAGGCTTTAGGGTTTTTGGTTTAGAGTTTAAGGTTTAGGGTTTAGGGTTTGTGATTTTCAGTTTGGAGTTGAGGGTTTATAACACTTTAGTAAATGCTTTTAATAAACACTTAAATAAAAATTACAAAACACGTTTTACAATGCTATAAAATGCTTAGAGTTTAGGGTTTCATGTTCATGGTTTGGGGTTTAGGGTTCAGGGTTTATGATTTAGTGTTTAGGGTTTGGGGTTTAGAGGTTAGGGTTTAGGTTTTATAAGAATTTAGTAAATTCTTTTAGTAAACACTTAAATAAAAGTTTCAAAATACTTGTTAAAATGTTATAAAATCATTAGGGTTTAGGGTTTAGGGTTTGGGATTTAGGTTTTAGGTTTTAGGTTTTGGGGTTTATTAAAAGAATTAAACCCTAATATGCTTAGGGTTTAGGGTTTATAAAAATTTAGTAAATTATTTAAACAAACACTTCAAAAAAGTTACAAACAGTTATTAAAATGTTATAAAATACTTACGGTTTAAGATTTGGGGTTTAAAATTTTATAAAGTGTTTATGGTTTAGGGTTCAGGGTTTAGGTTGGGAGTGTGGGTATTAGTGTTTACGGTTTATTGTTTATAATCCTTTAATAAATTATTTTAATAAACACTCACAAAAAAGTTGAAAATCATTTTTAGGGTTTATGGTTTTTTAGGGTTTATGGTTTTTTAGGGTTTATGGTTTATGGTTATTTTAGGGTTTTTTCGGTTTAGGTTTTTTATGGTTTAAGGTTTGGGGATTAATGTTAAGGTTTTAGGGATTAGAGTATTACATTTTATAACTTTTTAGCAAGTGTTCTGTAACTTTTGTCTAAGTGCTTATTAAAAGGATTTACTAAAGTTCTATAAACCCTAAACCGTAAACTCTAAACCGTAAGCATTTTATAACATTTAAACCCTAAACCCTGAGCATTTTATAACATTTAAAAAATTGTTTTGTAACCTTTTCTAAGTGTTTATTAATAGAATTTATTGAAGTGTTATAAGACCTAAACCCTAAACCCTAAACCTTAAGCATTTTACAACATTTTAAACCCTAAGAATTCAATGACATTTTAACAAGATTTTTGTAACTTTTTTTGAAGTGTTCATTAAAAGAATTTAGTAAAATGTTATAAACCATAAATCCTAAACTGTAAGCATTTTATTACATTTTAAACCAAAAACCCTAAAGCCTAAAGCCTAAAATCTAAACCCCAAGTATTTTATAGCATTTTAACAAGCATTTTCTTATTTTTTTTTTAAGTTTTTATTCAAAGCATTTACTAAAGTGTTATAAACCTTAAACCATAACCGATGGGCATTTTATAGAATTTTAAATCCTAAACCCTAAAGCCTAAGCATTTTATAACATTTTAACAAGTGTTTCATAACTTTTTTTATGTTCTTATTAAGAGAATTTATCAAAATGTTATAAATTCCAAAACCTAAACCATAAACCCTATCCCTAAACACTAAGAATTTTATAATGTTTTAAAATACATTTTTGTATCATTTTTAAGTGTTTATTAAAAGCATTTAATAAAGTGTTATAAGCCTAAACCCTAAACCCTAAGCATTTTATAACATTTTAAGAAGCGTTTTGTAACTTTTATTGAAGTATTTATTAAAATAATTTACCAAATTGTTATAAACCCTAAACATTAAACCCTAAACCCCAAAACCCAAACCCTCAACCCTAAAACCTAAGCATTTTATGATCTATTAAAACTAATTTTGTAACTTTTATTGAAGTGTTTATTAAAATAGTTTATTGAGGTGTTATAAAACCTAAAACTTAAACCCTCAACCCTAAAGCCCAAACCCTAAACCCTAAACCCTAATCATTTAATAACATTTTAAAATGTTTTCTGTAACCTCTTTTAAGTGTTTATTAAAAGCTTTTAATAAATTTTTATAAGCCCTAAACCCTAAACCCTAAACCCCAAACCGTAATCCCGAAACCATAAAACCTGAACCCTAAACAATAAACCCTAAAGCATAGACATTTTTAACATTTTTAAAAGTGATTTTTAATTTTTATTTAAGTGTTTATTAAGATAATTTACTAAATTGTTATAGACCTTAAACCATACAAGCTAAAACCTAAACCCCAAGACCTAAACCCTAAACCCTAAACCCCAATCCCTAAACCCTAAAACATAAACCCTAAGAATTTTATAACAGTTTAAGAAGAATTTTGTAATGTTTATTGAAGTCTTTATTAAAAGAATTTACTAAAGCGTTATAAACCCTAAAGCCTAAACACAAAACCCTAAACCCTAAACACAAAAACATAAACCCTAAACCCGAAAACCTAAACCCTAAACCCTAAAACCTAAACCCTAAACCCTAATCATTTTATAACATTTTAAAAATTGTTTTGTAACTTTTATGTAAGTGTTTATTAAAAGAATTTACCAAAAATTTGTAGACCCTAAAGACTAAACACTAAACCTAAAACCAAAACCCTAAACCTTAAACCCTAAACCCTAAACCCTAAATCCCAAACATTAAACCCTCAACCCTAATCATTTTATAACATTTTAAAAAGTAATTTGAAACTTTTATTTAAGTGTTTATTAAAAGCATTTACTAAAGTCTTATAAACACTAAACCTTAAACCCTAGACCCCAAACCGTGAACATTAAACGCTAAACCCTAAGCATTTTATAACATTTTAAAAAGAATTTTGTAGTTTTTATTTAAGTGTTGATTAAAAGAATTTACTTAAGTGATATAATGCTCAACCCTAAACTATAAACCAAAAACCCTAAACACTAAAACCTAAACACTAAACCCTAAGCATTTTATAGCATCTTAGAAAACATTTGACGTTTATTTAAGTGTTTATTAAGATGATTTACTAAAGTCTTATATGTCCTAGACTCTTGACGCTAAACCTAAGAAATTTATAACATTTTAAAAAGTGTTTCTTAACTTTTATTTAAGTGTTTATTATAAGAATTTACTAAAGTCTTATAAACCCTAAACCCTAAGCATTTTATAGCATTCTAAAAATATTTTTGTAGCTTTTACTTAAGTTTTTATCAAAGTAATCTACTAAGGTGTTATAAACTCTAAACCATAAAAAATAAACCCTAAACTATAAACCCTAAACTAAAAAACATAAACCCTAAACACTAAACCCTAATCCTTTTATAACATTTCGAAAACCATTTTGTAACTTTTGTTTAATTGTTTATTGAAACAATTTACTAAAGTTTTATAAACCCTAAACCCTAAAGCCTAAAACCCAAACCCTAAAAACTATACCTTATACCCAAAATCCTAAACCCTAAGCATTTGATAACATTTTAAAAAGTGTCTTGTAACATTTTTTATGTTATAGAATTTAGACTTCTATGACCCATAGCATGTAAGAGAGAATAATTTTGGCGAAATCACATAAAAAATTATCCATCGACGCGTTTCGAACCAACCAGTGTGGTTCATCATCAGGACAATCTTGTCCTGACGATGAACCACATTGGTTGGTTCGAAACACGTCGATAGATGATTTTTTATGTGATTTCGCCGAAATTGTTCTCTCTTACATTTTTTATGTTTTCATTAAAAGAATTTACTAAAGTGTTATAAACTTTAAACACTAATCCCTAAAACATAAACCCTAAAACCTAAACCCTAATAAATGCATAACATTTTAAAGAGAGTTTTGTAACATTTATTTAAGTGTATATTAAAAACATTTACTAAACTGTTATAAACCCTAAATGCTAAAGCCTAAGAATTTTATAACATTTTAAAAACTATTTGTAACTTTTATTTAAGTGCTTATAAGAAGAATTTACTAAAATGTTATAAATCCTACATCCTAAACCTAAACCCCAAACCCTAATCCCTAAACCATAAATCTTAAGAATTTTATGACTATATATAATAATGGAAGATGACACTTGGGTATGTGAGTGTAGGGGGAGAAAATTGTGGTACATGAGATACCTTGACTTTTTTTTTCAACTCTTCTTCATAAACCTATTTCCTTTTATTTATTTTTCTTCATAACTCCTCGAGGCTCAATGGGATGAATGCATTACGTGTAATATGTAGCAGCGGATAGCCCCTTAAGGTGGTGTGGTTCATCCCTACACCCTAAACCCTAAACCCTTAACCCTAAACCCCAAATCCTAAACACTAAACCCTAAGCATTTTATAACATTGTAAAAAGTGTTTTGTAACTAAGTGTTTATTAAAACAATCACTAAGGTGTTATCAACCCGAAACCATGAACCCTAAAACCCATACCCTAAACCCTAAAATGAAAATATTAAAACTTAAACCCTAAGCATTTTATAAAGTGTTATAAACCCTAGACCGTAACCCGTAATCCCTAAAGCCTAAATCGCAAGAAATTAACCCTAAACCCTACACCCTAAACCCAAAAACCCTACACATTTTCTAAAAATTTTAAAAACTTTATGTAACTTTCATTTAAGTGTTTACTAAAAACATTTACTGAAGTTTTATCAACCCTAAACCCTAATCTCTAAACCATAAACTCCTAACCCTAAACCTAAAATGGTAAACCCTAAACCCTAAGTATTTTTTAATGTTCTAAAATGTGTTTTGTAACTTTTATTTAAATGTTTATTAAAATAATTTACTCAAGTATTGTAATCCGTGAACCCTAAACTCTAAACCCTAAAACCTAGACGTAAAACCTTAAACCTTAGAACCTAAACCCTAAATTCTAAACCCTAAGTATTTCACAACATTTTAAAAAGTGTTTTCTAATTTTTTTACGTGTTTTTATAAGAATTTACTAAATTGTTATAAAACTTAAACCATAATCCCTAAAACCTAAACACTAATTAATTTATAACATTTTAATGAGTGTTTTGTAACTTTTATTTTAGTGTATATTAAAAACATTTACTATAGTGCTATAAAACCTAAACCCTAAATGCTAAAGCCTAAGAATTTTATAACCATTTAGAAGCTATTTATAACTTTTATTTAAGTGATTATTAAAAGAATTTACTAAAATTAAAAAAACCCTCAATCCTAAACCCTAAACCCCAAACCCTAATCCCTAAACCATAAACCTTAAGAATTTTATGAGTATCTATAATAAGGGAAGACCACACCCAGATATGCGAGAGTGGGAGGGAGAAAATTGTGGTACATGACGTACCCCAACCTTTGTTTTTCCACCCTTCATAAACATTTCTCCTTTTATTTATTTTTCTTCAGAACTCCTAGAGACTCCATAGGATGAATGCATTATGTGTAATAAGTAGCAGCGGATACCCCCTTAAGGTGGGGTGGCTCATCCCTACACCCTCAACCCTAAACCCTAAACCCTTAATCCTAAACCTTTAACCTTTAACCTTAAACCCCAAACCCTAAACCCTAAACCCTAAACCCCATTTCCTAAACACTAAACCCTAAGCATTCTATAACATTTTAAAATTTGTTTTGTACTTAAGTGTTTATTAAAACAATTACTAAGTTGTTATAAACCTAAAACCATGAACCGTAAATCCCAAACCCTAAGCCCTAAATCGAAAATATAAAAAATTAAACCTTAAACATGTTATAAAGTATTATAAGCCATAAGCCATAAACCCTAATCCCTAAATCCTAAACTATAATTGCTTAACCCCAAACCCTAGACCCTAAACCCCAAACCCTAAATCCTAAACACTAAATTCCTAACCATAAACCCTAAGCATTTTATAACAATCTAAAAACGTTTTGTAACTTTTATTTTAGAGTTTACTAGAAACATTTACTAAAGTGCTATAAACCCTTAACCCTAAACTCTAAACCATAAACCCCTAACCCTAAACACTAAACTATAAACCCTAAACCCTAAGTATTTTATAACATTTTAAAAACCGTTTAGTAAATTTTATTTAAATTTTTATTAAAATAATTTACTAAAGTGTTATAATCCCTAAACTCTAAACTCTAAACACTAAACCCTAAACTCTAAACCCTAAAGCCTAGACTTAAAACACTAAACACTAAACCCTAAAACCCAAACCCTAAACCTTCAACATTTTATAGCATTTTAAAAATGGTTTTGTAACTTTTATTTAGGTGTTCATTAAAAGAGTTTACTAAATTGTTATAAACCAAAAACCCTAAAATAAACCCTAAACCCTAAACCCTAAACCCTGTAGCCTAAACATTAGTCCCTAATCATTTTATAACATTTTAAAAAGTGTTTTGTAACTTGTATTTAAGTGTTTATTAAAATAATTTACTAAAGTGTTAATTACCTTTAACCCTAAACCCTAAATCAAAAAACCCTAAACCCTAAACCGTAAGCATTTTATAAACCTTAAACACTCTACTCTAAACCCTAAATCCTAAACCCGAAACCCTAAACGCTACACCCTAAACGCTACACCCTAAACCCCAAACCCTAAACCATAAATGCTAAGCATTTTATAAAATTTGAAAAAGTGTTTTGTAAATTTTATTTAACTGTTTACGAAAGTGTTATAAACCCTGAATTCAAAACCCTATATCCTAAACCCTAAACCCCGAACAATAAAACTCAAACCCTTAACACTAAACCATAAACACTAGGAATTTTATAAAATTTTAAAAATCAATCCGTAACTATTATTTAAGTGTTTATTCAAAGCATTTACTCAAGTGTTATAAACCCTAAACCCTAAACTCTAAAACCGAAACCTAAAACCCTAAACCTTAAAGCCTCAACCTTAAATCCTAAGAATTTTATAACATTTTAGAAATTGTTTTGTAACTTTTATTTAAGTGTTTATTAAAAGCATTTATTAAAGTGTTATAAACCCTAAAACCTAAACCCTAAACCATAAACCTAAAACCAAAAATCAAAACGAAAAACCTTAAACCCGAAGCATTTTATAACAGTTTAGAAAGTGTTTTGGAACTTTTATTGAATTCTTTATTAAAAGCATTTACTGAGGTATTATAAACTCTAAACCCTAAATCCCAAAGGCCAAACCGTAAACACTAAATCCTAAGCATTTATATCATTTTCGAAAGAATTTTCTAACTTTTATTTAAGCCTTGATTAAAACCATTTACTAATGTCTTATAAACCATAAACCCTAAACATTAAACTACCCTAAACCCCAAACCCTAAATGTAAACCCCAAACCCTAATCATTTTATAACATTTTAGAAATCATTTTGTAGCTTTTATTATAGTGTTTATTAAAATAATTTACTAAAGCGTTATAAACCCTAAACCCTAAACTCTAAACCCCAAACCTGAAACCCTAAACCCTAAACCTTAAACCCTAAACCTTAAATCCTAAACTCTAAGCATTTTATAACATTTTAAAAGTACTTTGTAACTTTTATTTAAGTGTTTATTAAAATCATTTATTGAACCCTTATAAACTGTAAACATTAAACCCTAAACCCAAACCATAAACCCTAAGCATTTTATAACATTTTAAAAAGATATTTTTAACTTTTATTTAAGTGTTTATTAAAAGAATTTACTAAATCCTTATCAATCCTAAATCCTAAAACGTGAACCCTAAACCCTAAACCCCAAACCCCAAATCCCAAACCCTAAATACTAATCATTTTATAACATTTTAAAAAGCATTTTCTAACTTTCATTTAAGTGTTTATTAAAAGCATCTTCTAAAGTGTTATAAACCCTAAACCCTATAACCTAAACCCAAAACACTAAACCCTAATCAATATGTATTTTATAACATTTTGAAAAGTGTTTTGTAACATTTATTTAACTTTCTATTAAAATAATTTACTAAATTGTTATAAACCCTAAAACCTAAGCACTGAACAGTAAACCCTAAATCCTAAACCCTATACCCTAAACCCTAATCATTTTGTAACATTTTAAAAATAATTTTGTACTTTTTATTTAGGTGTTTATTAGGATTAATTTATTGAAGTGTTATAAAACCTAAACCCTATGTATTTTATAACATTTTAAAAACCGTCCATTAGAGAAGTCCAATGACTGAGTCCATCCAGCATAGGAAAGACAACACGTATACAAATTGAACAAAGCACACACATGGTTGTGCCCCTACAAACCTATCGGACATAAAACAATGGTCTTGCGAACAAGTTTCCATATTTCCTTGTGTAGTAGACCATGGAAAATTAAAGGTAGAAAACTTAGATGTTTGGTGCCTTCAACACTTGTATCATAAACTACTCTTCTTGTAGAATATGGTCCGCCTATCCCCTAAAGAGTATAGTAAGAATAATTTCCACCTTTCACCCGGAGAGTATAGCAAGAAATTCCCATTTATTTTTTCATTTCTTATCATAAATAGGATCCTCTTCTACTACGTCTCTTCCTCGCCACCTAGATGGGCAGAGTTTTGACTATTGGACTATATGTTCCAGTTATGTTTGTGGGCCAAGTCGGGTGCACTCGAGGCTTGCAAATGGTGCCTTGGGATCAGTAGATAGATGTGCCTTGATGAACGGGTGGGATAAGGATATTCGAACCGAAATCCAATCTTAAAGTATACCTCCCTTGTCCTCCTTATTAAACGCTGCAACTATAAAATCCTTTATTTCTTCATCTCGAATCACTATTCTAAGTTCGAATACAAAATACAAATATGTGGCGTGCATTACTTACGAGCATGTCACTTTAAGCTTGCTCAACACGTTGAGAGCCTCAAATCCTTAGGCCAACAACGGATCCAACTGCTAAAAGGTTGACGAAGCTATTGGAAAATGTTACAACAAAAGGCTATTCTGAGTGATACTTTGAGTTAATTTTTTTGCACCCCAATTAACTATACGTTAGCTTCTTGCTATCTGCAATTACTACCTACTATTACGTCCAAATAAACACAAGTAGAGTCACAGTGACAAAGTAGTATTGTGAGTCCTGTTACTCTCTTGTCTCTACCTATCCTCACGCTAAAAACTTCAACATAATTGTGCTACCTGGATGACTCAGTCTAATTCCATGTATGACGATAATATGTAACTATTTTCATGTATGCATTGCATTTGCAAATTTAAAGCTAAAACAAAAATCATGATAATCTTATTAGAATGATTTTTCACAGTCTTAAAATGACAAGCATATTAAATTGAAATTGATAATTTGAACATTCTTTCAAAAAATGTGCTTTAAGAAAAGAAGACCATGGCAGACACCAAGTAGATTAGTGGTAAAGAACAACGTGATCTTTTGAATAGTTTCAAGAATCATGATGGAAATGATCAATGGTAAAGAAGAATATGATCTTTTGAATAGTATGAATGATCATGAAGGAAATAATACAAAGGCGACTCATAAAAAGTGATCGATAAGAAATATGAAGGAATTAACCAATTTATTATTATATAAAAATATAAAGTATAATTATATTATTATTATTATTAATTTACAAAGAAAAAAAAAGGTATATAACTAAACATAATTGTATTACTACTATTAATTTGAATTCATAAAAGCGAGATTACAAGTCCGAAAAGCAAAACCGAGATTTGAAACGGGTCACAAAACTGCCATATAAAACAGAGATTTGAAATCCTTAGATATCCAAAGAATTTGGAGATGAGATGCAAAGAGTGCAATATGTGTAATAATGTGCAAGTGAGGACATTGATTAGAAGGCGCAAGTCGTCCTATTCCAGCCATCTCCAATGTAACATATAATTAACGTATTCAGAACTCGATATGGACATTTTTTTGTTTAAATGTCAATGAACGGGCTCCTCCGAAAAAACAAACATATATATTCTATTAACCATGACCTTATAGTACACTATTCTATTAATATCTTTGGATCCAGTGATGATGAGAGATCCATTGATCTCACAGGAATAAGCTTCCATTCAAAAATGGTCTGACGATGGAAACAATGTATGTCCAGCGACTCTCGATCGAGGTCCTTCACAACACTTTGCAGGAAATCCGACACCTGAAACTCTCGATGTTCTTCACAACACTTTTCAGGAAACCCTACACCTGAACCCATTGAAGAGCCGACAAAAGTGCGCCAAATAATTGAGGATATTCAAGAAGTGAGTGCAGATAAAATCAGAGCTTTGAAGAACCCGAGACGTCTAGCAGGGGTCCGCGAGCTTTGCCTGTTCTTATGTGTTTTCCATTCAAAAGCCTCGATCAGTTCTGAAATGGGTGCGGACCTTAAGGCAGTGCAAGAAGCAATGGGTGCAATTTCACTGTTCTTTGTTCACACGAGAGATTTTACGAGACCGTCTGTGCCGGCTACCCTGGAATGGCTGTTGGCAAAGTATACTCTGGAGACGCTGCATCTATTGTGGAAATAATGTCAAGTGACAGAAATGCTGCCGGAGAATTTGGTAGCAAAGAAGGAATGATAGAGGGACTATTGAAGCAGTTTGACAAAAATCTGTATCCTTTCCCTACTGTGCCCTACCGATACCGACTATATTTAGAAACTAAGGGTTGACACAGAAGGGTTTTGAGAGGGTGGTTATGTTTGGCGAGGTAATTCGCTCGACTTATAATGGTCATTATCTGCAACGCGAGATAATTCGCGTGAATTACCATGACTACTATGCTTAACGGTTATGATAAGTGAGTTATTCATAGCATACGCGAGTCACTTTAGCCCGGATATGCAATTTGCCTCTGGACTGGACGCCGTATACGTGAGTTCATTCCGTCTATTCGACGCTGAACTCCGGGCTATCCGAGGCGGTTATGCGAGGCATTTCTGGGCGAGCGGGTGAGAAACGCCGGATATGCGACTTATATCCGCCTGATATGCGAGTTATCATGCCGGATACGCGAGTTCTCCCCTGGACGTATAATGCGGATGATAGGTCGAGTTTCCTGCGGAGATAAGCCGCGTTCCCCATATATAAGCGGCGTATTTACCATAACTAACCGTCATTGCCCAAAAACAACCAGCGTATCCGGCAAAGACTGGTCGGATGCCGAGAAATTTGGGCGCGTATTCGAGGAGATAGTTATCGAATGAGCGTAAGATAAGATATTGACCGACAGCTTTGGCATATCTGGCCGCGTATCGTGCGATTAACTTACTTATCAGTATCGCGTTGATAATGAATAACCCACCATGAATACCACGTTGAAACTGAACAAATAACATGTGAATACAGCGTTGAAAATGAATAAATAACCTGTGAATACAGCGTTGATAATGAATGGGCACTTATCAATATTTCCACAACGAATATCCATCTGACCTAACACCATTATAGCTCCATACGGAAATTTTCTGAGCATAACCAAGCAGATAATCTAAACGGTAATTTGCATATGCATTATCGATAAAACAAACAGGAGGATATTACCGAAAGACAGCGCGGCGAAAAAATTAGCAGAAAGCTGTAATGGTGAGAATTTGCGTGGTCTTCCGGCAACAAAGGAAAAAAATACAAATTACTCTAATAGAATTTCAGCGGTTAGGGTCATTAGACCCAACAATTTTTGAAAATGTATCGACCCAAATTGGACAGCTGCCACCCTGTTTGAATGCCAATAACGTCTCGCACCTGCTGCTCTCTGCGTCTGCCATGATTGCCCCACCCCGTAATTAGAAATCAACTTACAATTCTCTGAAATTTTCAACTGAATAGACCGAGGTATAAAGTATATTTCCTACCATAACAATTACAACAAAAGATCGCCGAATTTGTAAAGGCGCTGAAAGGCATACCACTGGTTGGCATATCTTGGCCCCCATGAAGGTCGCCTGTTTGCTTCCTGTTCTTTTAATTATTTATAAAACCTATTTTTATTTTATATGGTTGAATGAGTTATTTTATAACAGGTAGTTGCATTCGTGGCCAAAACATTGAATCGACATAGAAAGCGAGATATTCCATTTTTAATACGAGGGAGGATATTCACAATTTAGTAAGGAAAAAATGTTATTAATAATGCATGGGGAGTAGGTTTATAGATTGGTCACCTACTCTAAGGGATGATATTTGACCTGATTGGTTTGTGTGATGGAAGGATCTAGTGACAAGTCGTAACAAATTAAAAATGTGATTAATAATCCATGGGGAGTAGGTTTATTGATAGGTGTGGTATATAGTTTTCATCTTTTGGATGAGTTACATATTCAATATCTATATATATATATAGATATATACGATATCATTTTCATCTATTCAACATTTATAATTTTTTTTGTAATATATTATTAATGGGCTAATGAAAACAAACTAAACAAAATGGTTTTATGTTTTAGGCAACCACAAGAATGAAATATAGATAATTCTATATGTTTTGCAAATAGAAGTTTGTCAAGGTTTTACTTTTTTCTATTTAAATGTTACAACTTTGTATAAAATAATGCCATATAAGTATTATAATTATGATTAGGTACAATGTGATAATTAATGGGTATATACAAAAAAAAATGGGTTTAATTAATTAATATTATAATTATGATTAGGTACAATGCCATAATTAATGGTGTATATACAAAGAAAAGAAGGGGGTTTGATTAATTAATCAAATCAACTAATAATAGTTAAGACTAAGATGGTGGAGATCCTAGTGAACTCTAACTAGCCAGGTTTAGGGTTTACATGCCTTACAACTTGCATATTTTCCACATCTCACTCTAATCTTTCTCTAAGACTTGGTCTTATGAGATGTTAAGTCTATCAAGAAGGTGGCTGCAACAACACCTCATCAATCGGGTGGTTCTCGGAAGAAAATAGCGAAAAATATTATCCCTAGGGTCGATACCAACGGAATGTATAACCAATGCTTCCATAGATTTGATTTGATCGTAATTTACAATTATGGAGATAGCTTTCACCTCCCTAGAAATGCATCACAAGGAAGTCTCTACGATGCCCTAATCCTAGGCGCTGCATGGAATACCAATAGTTACAAGTCGCTCTATTCCTAATTTCATTGGAAACCCCACATATGAGGTCAAGTCAAAGTCATTCAAAACATACCAAAGATATGAGGTCAAGTCAAATAAAGTCTAGGAGCACATAGAAATCATGCAATAACACACTTTAATATGCAAATTTATTAGTGCTTGGTCACCAAAACGAGATCTAAAAGCATGGATCAAGGATGAATGGTAGCCCAAATTGCATGTTGATTTTCATATTGGAGCCAAATATTTTCTTATGATGGTCTTCATTAATTTAGAGGATCAGTCGAGGGTCTTTGAGAATGGCCTTTTTCTCTTGACAATGTGAGTCTTTGCATCCCATTATCATTAATTTAGAGGGCTCATTCAAGGGTCTTTGAGAATGGCCTTTATTTTCTTAACAATGCGAGTCTCTTGATATGATTATGGATGCTTGGTTTCACCCCGGATTTTTTTTTTTTTGTAGTAGAGTAAGATCCACATAGCAAGATCCAAAATTTGAATTCACCTTAGGAATCCTTGCAACCACAAATCGCTCCCATGCAAGAAACTTCTATAAATAAAAAGAAAATTTGAGATAACATTATGCAAGACATAACCAAGATCGTAAATTTGAATTCATCTCAGGAATCCTTACAACCACAACTTGAGCCCATGCAAGACGCTTCTATAAGGAAAAAGAAAACCGAGATAACATTATGCAAGGCATAACCAAGATCCAAAATTTGAATTCACCTCAAGAATCCTTGCAACCACAACTCTAGCCCATTCAAGACACTTCTATAAGGAAAAAAAACCTAAGATAACACTATGCAAGACATAACAGATATGGAGCCTGAAATGCATGATGCAAAGACAATGTTGCAAGAAATCATAATGAAGACAAGTTCTTAGGTAAGGATAGAAGGCTTGGATGAAATGGAAGTAGAGGAGATAACCCTCTCTAAGATAATCGAGTAGCTACAATGCCAAGGAACCAATTCTATTTTTGATGTGAAAATGGCTCTTCTCAAACAATCAAATCTTAGGATTCAATTCACCCTTTTGGAGGAAGTGTTGACTCCCACAACTCCTCAACAGGGTTCTCTTTCTTCTCTTTCTTGGCATTTGAGAGACCCCCTAAAACCAATCAAAGGAGATAAATGATGGGGGAGGAAAACAACATAAGAGTTAATACAATAGTCAAGGAATCTTCTAGAGGGACCCCATAAAACCAATCGAAGGGGATAAATGATGGGGGAGGAAAACAACATAAGAGTTAATACAATAGACAAGGAATCTTCTACCCACTTCACATAATATTACATTTATTTCAAGGGTTTTTTTCACTATCCCTCCTTCCTTGTCAATGAAAGTGATTTTGTGGAACATAAGGGGTCTCAAAAGCGAAAAAAAATAAGGACTAATTAGAGACAAAATTAAGAAGGAAAAACCTAACATTATCATCTTGATTCTCATGGAACAATACATGGTCTATGAATCATATTAAACCCCTTGGAAGTAACTTTTCATGACTCATTGGCAACCTCTAGGATCCTCTCTCGAAAATTTCAACTGATCAGATCAAAAGAGATATGGTTCTTAATGGAAGTAATGGGATGTACCTGCGAGGGGATAAACTTTATTCTCTCAAAAACCTCATTTAGCTTCAACAAATTCACTTGAATGAGAACTTCATTGTTGGAGGGGACTTCAATATGATTACGTGGCTGGAGGAAAAAATGGGGGAGTTCGTAGATTAGGAATTGAAGCATAATCATTCAAAGATGAAATTAGGCATGTAATTAAATTAGATAGAAATGATAAATGGAACCTATACTTGGACAACTACAGAGAAGGAATGCACGCGACAAGATGGCAAGTTGATATATTTATTTTATCAAAATGATTTTTGGAAAAATACCTCTTTTTCGAAGCTTCCATCTTTCATAGTGCAGGCTAAGACCATTATCCAATAATGTTAGAATTAGACCTAAAATAAGCTGCTAAAAAATGACCATTCATATTTGATATTTTTTTGTTAACATATCCATCCTTCCTTGTGAAATCCAACAAGTAGTGCTGGGACTTGGATAATGGAAGCCTCTCTCCCATGTTCAACTTTCAACATAGGTTAAGAACTCTAAAGGGTTTAATTAAAAAGTCGAACCATGAAGAATTAGGTAACATATTCGAGGAAAATAAAATATGGAAACTAAAATGGAATGCATCCAACAAAAAATGACACATGAACGGTGATATGAAGATTTGTCAAGAAAGGAGGGGGAGGTTCTTAAAAAAATAGGGGAAACATGGAAGCAAGAGGGGACCTTATGGAGGAAACAATCTAGGATCTCATGGCTGAGGGGTGTGGAGAAGAACACTTAGCTTTTGCACACATCAACACTGAAACACATGCATCATTACCATATCTTCTAACATACGAGTAAGTATGGTAAATGAATCTCTCATCACATGGATGTTGAAAACGAACTTACTTCCTTATATAAGAATCTCCTTAAAGAAAATAAAACCTAACAAATTACAAGCCATGGAGAAAAAAGTCACCCACATTTTGATATTCGTCACTAAAGACCAAAATGTGGCTTAGATGAAGGATTTTACCTTGTAGGAGGTTAAGGAAGCATTGATGAGCCTCCCAAAAATTAAGTTCCCTCATCCTCATGGCTTCACCTCAGTTTTTTCCAAGCAAGTTGGGAATTCTTGGGCGAGGAGATATTATATTTAGTGGAGGAATCATGAAGAATATGCTATATCCTCCCTACTCTAAATTCCACTTTCCTCACTCTTTCTCCTAAATCAGCGTGAGTAATGGACCTAAGTCACTTAACACCTATCATTCTTTTCAATATGGTGTAAAAACTCATTTCGAAGATCATCCCCCATAAACTCTAACCCCTGTTTCCTTTACTCACCTCCAAGGAGTAGTTGGGATATGTTGAGGGTTCTAAAATCCTAGATGGGATCATAGTAGCCCATGAGATTATACACACTATAAAACAATTCATAAAATGAGATATGGTAATCAAATTTGATTCCTCAAAAGCATTTGACAAATTGAGATGGGCTTATCTTCTTTGAATTTTGAAAGCCTTTGGTTTCTTTGATGATTGGGCTAAATGGGTGGCTTCCTTATTTTCCTTCCCTTTCATCTCTATCCTTATCAATGGATTCTCCTCCACCTTTAGTTCCTCTTGAGGTATCCGCCAAGAAGACTCACTCTCCCATTTTAGTTTTTCCATTTTTGGTAAGAGCCTCAAGTGTTTTCTGAGATCTTCTATGCTTGATGGTGTCCTATGTGACATTTGTCTCAACAACTAGTTGGCACTAATAACTCAACAGCAATTTGTGAATGACACTATGTTCATAGGCATGCCCTTCATTCAAGAAGCCTTGGCCTTCAGGAACATTTTGAATGACTTTATGCTAGCCTTTGGTACTAAAATAAAGCCCAACAAGTCCCAAGTCCTCTTCTTCAACACCCATCATAGCATTCAAACCCATCTGGCATGGAAAATTATTCAAGGGAGAGATATTTTGGATATACTTTCCTCCAAAACAAACAATTCGACATTCAGAGCCTTACGTTATCTAGAAGTATTAGTTCTCCTCAAATCGGTGCTTCAGTCACTCCTAATTTACAAAATTTTTGCCCTAGTTGCACCAAAAGTCATCTTGAGCTCAACGCTTAACCTAATGCGCTCTTTTCTTTAGGAGGATTGGCCCAGGAAAATAAGTGGCCACTCATGTCTTGGATTTTTCTCTACCTTGCATTTATTGTTACGTAAAATGTTATAATTAAGTTATCTAATATATTATTTTCATTATTACTTTATTTTAATAGTTTTCATAATTAATGTTGTATGCAATGTATTAAATGATGTTATATAAATATTACAATTGTTATTAGGTAGAATTCTATAATTAATGTTTTATATACAAACAAAATAAGGGGGTTTAATTAATTAATAAAATCAACTCATAAGAGTTAGGAATATATGCTGGAAATGCCACAGAAACATGCTCTGTAATGTTAATCATCTAGCTTTCGGGTTTACATGTGTTACAACCCTAAAACCTTTGTAGATTTTCCCTACTGAACTCTAATATTTTGTGACGACTTGATTTTAGCTTAGTTCTGGCAAACCTATGGCCCCCTCATCTGGGGAGGGGATGCGCCCCCCTCCTACAACAATGTAGTCTTTGGAGATGCTAAGTTTAGGAAGAAGGTGGCAAAAAAAACACCTCATCAATCCCCCCACTAGCAAATTCATCACAAGGAGGTTGAAAATATTATCAAATCTTATGCGTTGTATGGAAAAACAATATATCAAGCCACTTTGTTCAAAAATTCCTTGAAAACCCCAGATACGAGGTCATGTAAGATAAAATATTAGAGTACCAATGACAAGGGCTTAAGGCCAAAATCAACATATTTTGCAGCGATTTCTTTAATAAAATAAAAGGGCCATGGAAATAGACTTGAAAGCATGGCTGGTAGAAAAATATTAGAAGGCATTTGGGCCTATAACAATGTTTTCATATTCTCATGAGTTGTTTTCAATTGTAGGAATTATATCCTGTCATGACAGGATGATGATGGTGCAGAAGAAGGAGACCATGCTAGATGACACCTATGAAGCTGAAAGATAAAGTTGTCTCTTGAACAAGAAGATGAAGGCGAACTATCTTCATGACTTATGAAGGAGGAAGATAGAGGGCATGAACCATCTCTCAAGAAGACAAAAGGATAACAACATGAAGAGTGGCTTGACATTTCCACATCATCATTAAGTCCATGTCATGAGTCTCAATTCATGTCTTGTCAAGATGCCAATTCAAGGTGTCAAGTGAGTCCTCATGTGCCACATCATTTGTGGATGTAATTATGTAGTTTTCAATAATATAAGAAATTTAATGTAAATTGAAAGTCCAAGAGTCATCAATAGAATCTGAAAGGTCATGGAGAAGTTAAAGAGTCATGAGGAAAGTCCAGGAGTCAGAAGGGAGGTGAAATGTCACCCCATTTGTTGTATATACACCCTCATAGCTCAAGAAAAGAATTTTTCCCATTGGCTCGTCCCACTAGGTATTAGATATGAAGATAGTTGTTTGAAGGAGAAAGTGATAGCTCTTACACTCCACTATTGGAGATAGTGGTGTTCATTGTACCAATGTATCTTGGAACATTTTCTTAATACTTGAAGCTCATTAAGCGATCACACTTTCATTTGTGTGACATAAATGTTATAAGAATATTTTTTGAATGTTTGCGATATATGTTTTTTTCATATGCACTAAATAAATTGAACTATTTCAGTGGCTTTGGTGTGTATCTTGTTGAAGGTGTGTTGTACTTGTTTTAATGATCATTTCTTCTTTGTGAACTATTTCGCTAGTTGATCAACTATTCTTTCATATATATGTGCTTGTCTATATTTATTATATTAGTACTGTTACTCTTCTCTTGAAGGCGCGCTTCTATTTTCCCTTCAGTGAAAGAACCTTGATATATTCTACAACTAAACATTCCACAAGGCATACTCACTTGTTCATTCAAAATACATGCATATTAATCTTTTGTGCTAACCATCGTAGCTAAGGAAAATTTTTAAGAATCATGGAAATCGAGCCATAATTTTGGAAGGGATCCTACTCACAATGGTGTGAAGTCTAATTGGGACTTTTCATCAGGGAGACCCGCTTGCATGTTGATGGGATCCAACACCATAAACATTTTGGCACTAGAAGGAGGGAAGTTTCATTTTTATGGCTAATAAATCACAACATTCTAACAAACATACTTCCACGCAAGGTAGTAATGTCCCCATTTTCCACTCCAACTCATACTCCTGAGAGAGAGGAAACTTATCATCCTAGTATGGGACAAGAATTTGAGGCTACTTAGGATCAAATCTAGACCATCCTACTGATTACTATTCAATTTGTGAGAGCTCTTGGTTTACTCCATGTTGCTTCTATTATACCCCATCAACTTGTAAAGAAATAAACAACTCTGAATGGTGCATTTGTTTCTTTGGTGGAAGATTTGGTTATCACAACCCTTGAGGAGTCAGTTGGTCCTATAGAAGGAAAATGTCAGCAAGGGGAAATGCAACTTGTTAAGGAGATGTTGGATAGTGAAGGGGAATATTTTCAGTACTCTGATGAGGAACATCTTAATTATAATGTAGTTTTTTCTAGTTTTATTCCTATATTTCTAAAGTGTAAGCAACAATATACATCCAATGTAATAACCCAAATGAAAATATATTTTAAAATGAATAATAAATCTTTATTGATAACACTTGGTGAAGCAGATACACAAAAGGGCCCGCAAATCCCCTCCATGTGATGGGTCATTTTATGTCCTTGATGCTTCAGTAATCAATTATCTCTCTCAATGTGTGAAAAACCCAAAACAATGTGTAGAGCTCAAATGGGAGCTCAAGTGAAAAGAGACAGTAATGGTGAAAATGATAATGATCATGGTGAAGAATGAATAGAAAAACCTCCTACTTATAACAAAGTATTGGGTTGATCTTGATAATGGAAAATGATAAAATAATATTGAGCAAATCAAGATCTAACCATTGGGAATAATTTATTATATTTTTTGGAGAGGGAAAAGATATTCAAAATGGTCAAATATCTTTATCTAGAAATAATAAACAAATAAAATGATTTATTAATTATTTTGCGAGGATTAAGAATGGTGTGAAATTGAAATAATTATTAAACAATGATTTAACAATTATTGCAATAATAGAATTAACGAATAATAAATAAATAATGATTTATTTAATTATTCCTATGTAATTTAGTCAAATGTGAGAAGGAATAATTATCAAACAATTATTTAATAATTATTCCTAGAGAAAATTATAAATAATGATTTATTCAATTCTTCCCATGAGTTTTTTGAGTTTTTTTTAATGAGAAATAATTTAATAAAATGGTTTGCTAAATTACTTCCCATGGTGAAACTGATTTTACTATGGTAAAATAAATCCTACAAGGTGTATTTCGATCCACCTAGTTAGAAATGGCTAGGTGATCATTTTTTAATGATAACAAAAACCCTAAAACCTTTGCAAATTTTCCACACCTCACTCTAATATTTTTCTAGGACTTAATTTTTAACATGATTCTAATCAACCTATGGCCTCGTCATCTAGGGGAGAGGGTGCGTCCCCTCCTACCAGAGTGTAGTATCGAGAGATGCTAATTCTAGGAAGAATGTGGTGGAGGCAGCACCTAATCAATCCCCCCACTGAAATTCATCACAAGGAGGTCAAAAATATGCGCCAATCATGGGCACCGCATGGAAAAGCAATATATCAATCTGTTGTGTTCCAAATTTCCTTCAAAACAACATATATAAGGTCAAGTAAGATAAATTCCCGGAGCACATAAAATCCATTCAAGGCCACACATTAATCTTCAAATTTATTGGATGTTAGCCACCAAATCACGATTTGGCCTCATGGATCAAGGCTAAATGGAAGCCCAAAGTGAATGTTGATTTGTAGATTGGAGCCAAAGGTTTTCTTATGATGATATTCATCAAGTGTTGCTTCTTGTATCCTCATAATGTGCTACCAATTCTTCCGTAAAAATTGCCCAAGTAATAAATGGTTTATGAGATCAAAGCCATTGATACCATAAAAACTGATTTGGTTCCAAATATAAAGTTTCCATACGTACCTATTGTGTGTTTTGCACATTATTGAGATCGGAAAATTGCTCCATCTGTAATATCCATGTTGCGGTATCCTTGCCATCAAACTTCCTCATATCGATTTTTGGAATATGGTGGGTCTTCGATCCAGCATTAGAGTCTATGAAATAATGATTAACATTTCTTTTGTTCTCATCATGAGTTTCTTTTACTACGCTTTCACCCATAGTGACCCTTTATTGTAGCAACGTATTCATACTTATCCTCAACTCTTCCATGTCTGTCTTCAAATATATCTTCAAATCATCCACCTTAGCTTCCACGTCATTCATCTTAGCTTCTACACCTTTCTTTAAGCAATCCATCTTAGATTATGTTCCTTTTTGTGCAAGTGACACTTGTTGCACTTGGTCTCGTAATTTTGATATATCATGTTGCATTTCTTCCTCTTCTTCATTAATCATGCTAGAGATTTCAGGTCGCCTACTAGGTGTTTCCATTTTCTTTCTTTGGGGCATCAATTACTGATAATAATGCTTCACTATGACGTTTGAATTCCTTTAAAATAATTTTTCAAACCAAGCTTAAGAAAACATTTAAAAAAATATACACACCTTTTTTCACTTTGTAGGAGCTCGATATTGCCTCTGATGTATCTCTGTAATTTCAGATCATCGAGTTCTAAAATTGCGACCTGTGGTAGCCCTCTCTGTCCTCTTTCCAATGCCACCAGTCAGACCCCAACTGGATTCTCCAATGAAGAGTTATGCCAAATCTCCCACAGTGACCTGATTATAGACTAATTCATTAGAGCAAACTTGTACGACGTGCCACCTATCCCTGTTTCGACCTTTGGCTCTAAAAGCTATATAGAAGAAACTACAGTCTGTCCTATTTCTGTATCTTTTTATGCAATTTCAATCTGATGCTCAGAGAAAAAGTTATGATGATTTTCCCCAGGTCACCTATTTGTAATGTAATTCAGGAGTCTACAAAAAGACCAACTTCCTCAGATCATATATCCGCAAATATAGCGCGAAAAGCTCTGAAATTCAGACCCGAGCTGCAACGCGATGTCTTCTCAAATTGGTTTTTTTTCAACTTCTGAAATGTCGCAGAAAAAAGTTATAGCGAAAATGCCACGATGACCTGTTTGGAGCAGCGAAACCCTAGAATCCAAAGCTCTGATACCAAATGTTATGAAACCAGCTCAAGAAAAGATAGAGAAGATAGATCAACACCTTAGAATTCAGCCTCTTCGAGGGGGTCAACCTCCTTTAACAATACATAAATGAAACAATTCTTGGATGATTTGAAATGAGTAAAACCTCTTTCTAATATAGGAGTCTTCAAAGAGTCACAATATAAGCCAGCCGACCTAACAATAATAATATAAAGCCACAAAAATAACAATAGAGGGATTCTATGGGGCATAGTAATAACAATATGGGGACAATAGGGGAAAAACAATATTAATAAGGGGTACAACTACAATAGTAATGGGGTAATCACTAGTATTATAGGGACCCAACAGTTTAGGGTTTAAAAACTTATAAAATTCTTAGGGTTTAGGGTTTAGGTTTTATGGTTTATTTTTGAGGATTATAACACATTACTAAATTTTTTTAATAAACACTTTAAAAAAGGTTACAAACACCTTTTACAATGTTATAAAATGCTTAGAATTTAGGGTTTAGGAATTAGGATTTAAGGTTTAGGGTTTATAACACTTTAGTAAATGATTTTAATGAAGACTTAAAAAAGTTACAAAACATTTTTTAAAGTGTTATAAAATGCTTAGGGTTTAAGGTTTATAATGCTTTAGTAAATACTTTTAATAAATACTCAATAGAAGTTACAAAATTCTTGTTAAAATGTTATCAAATACTTAGGTTTTAGTGTTTAAAATGTTATAAAATGCTTATAGTTTAGGGTTTATAACACTTTAGTAAATTCTTTGAATAAACCCTTCAAAAAAGTTACAAACTACTTTTACAAATGTTATAAAATGCTTAGGGTTTAGGGTATAGGGTTTATAATGCTTTAAAACGCTTATGGTTTACGAGTTAGGTTTTAGGTTTTAGGGTTTAGGGGTTATAATGGTTTGGTAAATGGTTTTAATAAACAGTTAAAAAGGTTACAAAACACTTTTAAAAAGTTATAAAATGCTTAGGTTTTAGGGTTGAGGGTTTAAGGTTTACAACACTTTAGTAAATGCTTTTAATAAACATTAAAATAGTGACAAAACACTTGTTAAAAGGTTATAAAATGCTAAGGGTTTATGGTTTAGGGTTTACAATTTAGTGTTTAGGGTTTATGATTTAAGGTTTCAAATGTTATAAAATGTTGAGGGTTTAGGGTGTATGGTTTACCATTTACAACACCTTAGTAAATTCTTTTAATGAACACTTAAAATAAGTGACAAAACACTTGTTAAAATGTTATAAAATTCTTACGATTTTAGGTTTAGGTTTTAGGGTTTATGGTTTATAACACTTTAGTAAATGCTATTAGGGTTTAGGTTTTATGATTTATAACACTTTAGTAAATGATTTTAAGGTTTTTGTTTTAGTTTTTAGTTCTTAGGGTTTAGTTTTTAGGGTTTATAACACTTGAATAAATCCTTTTAATAAAAAAATAAAGGAAAGTTCTAAAATACTCGTTAAAATGATATAAAATGCTTAGGGTTCAGTGTTTAGGTTTTAGGGATTAAAATGATATAAAATTCTTAGGGTTTAGGGTTTAGAGTTATAATGATATAGTAACTACTTTTAATAAACACTTAAAGATAGTTATAAAACGCTCGTTAAAATATTATAAAATGTTAACTATTTAGAGTTTAACAATAAAAATGTTATAAAATGCTTTGGTTTTAGGGTTTAGGGTTTAGGTGTTAGGGTTTATAACACTCTAGTAAATGTTTTTAATAAACAATTAAAAAAAGTTACAGAAACCTTATTAAAATTTCATCAAATGCAGAGGCTTTAGGGTTTAGGGTTTAGGGTTTATAACAACTTAGTAAATTCTTTCAATAAACAATTAAAAAAAAGTTACAAAATGTTTTTTAAAATGTTGTAAAATTCTTAGGTTTTAGGGTTTAGAGATTAGGGTTTAGGGTTTAGAACACTGTAGTAAATTATTTTAATGGACACTTGAAAAAAGGTTACAAAATACTTGTTAAAATGTTATAAAATTCATAGGGTTTAGGGTTTATGTTTTATGGTTTTAAATTTTTTTAAATGCTTAGGGTTTGGGGTTTGGAGTCTAGTTGTTTAAGGTTTAGGGTTTGTAACACTTAAGTAAATATTTCTAGGGTTTATAACAACTTAGTAAATGATTTCAATAAGCACTTTAAAAAATTTTACAAAATGATTTTTAGAATGTCATAAAATTATTTGGGTTTAGGGTTTATAACACTTTATTAAATGCTTTTAATAAACACTTTAAAAGAAGCTACAAAATGCTTGCCAAAATTTTATAAAATTATTAGGGTTTAGGGTTTGGGATTTATGATTTATAACACTTTACTAAATGTTTTTAATAGAAACTAAATTTGTTTTACGAAAGGCTTGTTAAAATGTTATAAAATGCTTGGAGTTTAGCGCTTATGTTTTGAAATGTTATAAAATGCTTAGGGTTTAGGGTTTAGGGTTTAAAATGTTATAAAATGGTTAGGGTTTATGGGTTAGGGTTTATGGTTTAGGGTTTAAGGGTTATAAGACATTCATAAATGCTTTTAATAAATGCTTATAAAAAGGTTACAAACCACTTAAAAAAATATTATAAAATGGTTAGTTTCTAGGGTTCATGGTTTATCTTTTATATTACTTTAGTAAATTCTTTTAATAAACACTTAAAAAAATTACAAAATGCTTTTTAAAAAGTTATAAAATGCTTAACGTTTAGGGTTTACGGTTTAGCATTTAAAATGTTATAAATTGCTTAGGGTTTAGGTTTTAGTCTTTAGAGTTTGGGTTTTATAACACTTTATTAAATTGTTTTAATAAACACTTAAAACAAAGTTACATAACCATTTTTAAAATGTTATAATTTTTTTTGAGTTTAGGGTTTAGGGTTTAGGGTTTATAACACTTTAGTATATTGTATAAATCAACACATAAAAAAAGTTACAAAACACCTTTTAAAATGTTATAAAATTCTTAGGGTGTAGGGTTTATAACACTTTATTATGTTTAGGGTTTAGGGTTTATAATTCTTTACTAAATGCTTCTAATAAATACTTAAAGAAAAGTTACAAAACACCTGTTAAAATGTCATAAAATGCTTAGGGTTTAGGGTTTAGGCTTTAGGTTTTATAATATTTATTAAATGTTTTTAATGAAGTCTTTAAAAAAGTTGCAAAACACTTATTAAAATCTTATAAAATTCTTAAGGTTTATTGTTTAGGGTTTAGGGTTTAAAATGTTATAAAATTCTTGGGTTTTAGGGTTTAGGGTTTATAATACTTTATTAAATGCTTTTCATAAACAATGAAAAATTATTTGTGAAACACTTTTTAAAATGTTATAAAGTGCCTAAGGTTTAGTGTTTACGGTGTAAAAATGTTATAATTTTTTTACTGTTTAGAGTATATGTTTTAGGGTTTAGTTTTTATAACACTTTAGTGAATTATTTTAATAAGCACTTAAAAAAAGTTACAATTTTTTTTTAAATGTTATAAAATGCTTATGATTTATGGTTTACGGTTTACTGTTTAGCATTTATTGTTTATAACACTTTAGTAGATTATTTTATTAAACACTTAAAAATAGGTGACAAAAAACTTCTTAAAATGTTGTAAAATGCTTAGGGTTTAAGATTTAGGATTTATAATGTTATAAAATGCCTAGGGTTTAAGATTTAGGATTTATAATGTTATAAAATTCTTAGGGTTTACAGGTTAGGGTTTAGGGTTTAGGTGTTACACGAGACAATCCCTATTGCAGACAAGAGTGATCTCCCTAGGTCGTAGATGGAAACTAGAAACAATCATGACAAATGAGCTGACTCTTTCCCAAAGTTGAACTTGTTCAAATTATAAGTAGTATAACTAATGGATAAACCTCTTACTGGTTTTACGAAATGCCTCATTAACATCCCTTACTGTGACCTAATGCAATTCTTCAATGCTTGATAGGACGTTCAAACATAAACCATAAAAGGATCAAAAGAACATGTGATATAATAATCCAAACAACTTATCCCTATTATCCAGGAAATTAAGGATTGAATTTGCCTTAATAAATATAATAAATAATTACAAATCATTCATCATTCACAAAATATAAAATCTTGATGAGAGAAATTTCTCATTTCGATTAATGAGAATATGAGAGGATCCTTAGAACCTTTGCCTTGATGTCGTGAGGTCCCTCCCAAATGCCTTCAATATCCTTCTTAGATGACAAGCTCTCCAATCTAAAACTAACAACATAGGTTTATATTGTTTGAATAATTACCTCCTTCCATCTGTCAAACCTCTAGTCCTCTTATGTACCAAAGGGGAGGAAGTTTTATATCCCTAAGAAGAGGATGAACATCGTTTATTGAGGGATGAGGTTAGCAAGAGAAAAGGGATGGTAATTCATCTTGAGAGGATTATAGCTTGAATAGTCATCACTTGGAAGCATTTAGATGGGAAATACTCCACCAACTATGTTTCTAGGATGTACTTTTTATTTTTACTTTCTAGAATTCACAGACGTGGTTTTATAGTTATAGACAGAGTGCAGCTTTATGTTGTTCTCAGATTCAATTTCAGCGCTTACGCAGGAAACTCTAGAGAAATCGGTGGAGATGGAACTTAACAAGGTGTGAGATCTATTTGACCCAAATTTCTCATGCATTTCAGAATATATTGAGTTCTTTGACTTCTAAGGGAGCTAGTTTAAACATGTTCATAGATGGTAAAAATATCCATAAACTGATCAAGTGTCATAGCACCAAATTGATGTGTAACTTTAGGGTTTAGGGATAGTAAAACATGATTAAATTACTTCAATAAAAACTTAACAAAAGGTTACAAAACACTTAAAAAAGGTTATAAAATTCTTAGGTTTTAGGGTTTAGTGTTTAGGGTTTAAGGTTTACAACACTTCAATAAATGCTCTTGATAAACATTCAAAAACAACTACGAAACACTTGTTAAAATGTTATAAAGTGTCAAGCATTTAGGGTTTAAGGTTTAGAGTTTAGGGTTTAGGTTGTAGGATTTAGGGATTGAAATGTTATAAAATTCTTAGGGTTTAGGCTTTAGGTTTTTGGATTTTAAATGTTTTAAAATGCTTAGGGATTGGGGTTAAGGGTTTGGGGTTTAGGGTTTGAAATTTTATAAAATGATTAGGGTTTAAGGTTTATAATATTTTTTCAAAGGATTTTAGTAAACACTTAAAAACAAGTTAGAAAACACTTGTTGAAATGCTATAAAATGCTTAGTGTTTAGGGTTTAAAATGTTACTAAATTGCTAGGGTTTAGGGTTTACAACACTTTAGTAAATTCTCTTAGGGTTTAGGGTTTATGATTTATAACACTTTAGTAAAAGCTTTTAATGTTGAGGTTTTAGGATTTAGAGTTTAGGGTTTAGGGTTTGTAACACTTGTTAAAATGTTATAAAAGGCTTAGGGTTTAAAATGTTATAAAATTATTAGGGTTCAGGGTTTAGGGTTTAGACTTTATAATGATTTAGTAACTTCTTTTAATAAATACGTAAAAAAGTGTTTAAAAACACTTGTTAAAATATTCTAAAATGTTTATGGTTTAAGGTTTAGGGTTTAGGTTTTATGAATTATAAAGCTTTAGTAGATGATTTTAATAAACACGTAAAGAAAGTTACAAAACACTTGTTAAAATGTTATAATACTCTTAGGCTATAAAAATTTATAAAATGCTTAGGGTTTAGGGTTTAATGTTTATAACACTTTAGTAAATAATTTTAATAAACACTTGGAAATTGTTACAAAACATTTTTAAATTGTTGTAAAATTCTTAGGGTTTAGGGTTTAGGGATTAAGGTTTAGGGTTTATGAGACTTTAGTAAGTTATTGTAATAGACACTTAAAACTTTTGTACAAAATAATTGTTAAAAGGTTATAAAATGTTTAGTGTTTAGGGTATTGGTTTAAGAGTTGAGGGTTTAAAACGTTATAAAATCCTTAGGGTCTAGGTTTTACGGTGTAGGGTTTTCAATTTTTGAAAATGCTTAGGATTTGGGGTTTGGAATTTACAGTTTAGCGTTTAGGGCTTAAAATGTTTTAAAATTCTTAGGTTTCAAGGAATAGGTTTTATCACACATCATTAAACCTTTTTAGGATTTAAGTTCTATGGTTTACAAAACTTTATTAAATTCTTTTAAGGTTTAGGGTTTAGGTTTAGGTTAAGGTATTAAAAAAAGTTACGAAACACTTTTTAAAATGTTATAAAATTCTTAGATTTTAGGGTTTAGGGTTTATAACACTTAATTAAATACTTTTAATAAACACTTAAATAAAATTTATAAATCACTTGTTAAAATGTTATAAAATGCTAAGTGTTTAGAGTTTAAGATTTATAACAATTTAGTAACTGCTATTAATAAACACTTTAAAAAGAGTTATAAAACACTTTTTAAAGTCTTATAAAATGCTTAAGGTCCAGGTCTTAGGGTTTAGGGTTTAAAACATTACAAAATCCTTTGTGTTTAGATTTTATAACACTTTACTAAATGCTTTGAATAAACACAAACAAAATTTACAAAACGCTGGTCAAAGTATTATAAAATTCTTAGTGTTTAGGGTTTACAAAGTCATAAAATCATTAGGGATTATGGTTTAGGGTTTATAACGCTTTAGTAAATGCACACTTAAAAACAGTTACAAGAGGTTTGTTAAAATGTTATAAAATACTTACGGTTTAGGGTGTTGAGTTTAGGGTTTATGGTTTATAGTTTAGGTCTTAGGGTCTAGGGTTTATAACACTTTAGTAAATTATTTTAATAAACACTTAAATAAATTTACAAAACACTTGTGAAAATGTATGAAATGTAGTATTTTGGGATTAGGGTCTAGGGTTTAAAATGTTATAAAATTCTAAGGGATTAGGATTATAACACCCTGGTAGATGGTTTTAATAAACATTTAGGACAAAGTTACAAAACTATTTTCAAAATGTTATAAAATGCTTAAGTTTTAGGGTTTGGAGTTCAAGGTTTATAATGCTTTAGTAAATGCTTTTAATAATCACTTAAAAAAAGTTACAAAATGGTTTCTAAAATGTTATAAAATGCTTAATGTGTAAGTTTTATGGTTTAAAATAAATACTTAGGGTTCAGGTTTTAGGGTTTACGGTTTACGGTTTATAACACTTTATTAAATGATTTTAATAAACACTTAAAACAATTTAGAAAATGCTTCTTAAAATGGATAAAATGGTTAGTGTTTAGGATTTAAAATGTTATAAAATGATTAGGGTTTAGTGTTTATAACACTTTAGAAAATTCTTTTAAGAAACACTTAAAAAATATACAAAAATTTAAAATGTCAAAAAATGCTTATGGTTTAGGGTTTCGAGTTTATGGTTTATAACAATTTAGTAAATGCCTTCAATAAGAACTTAAAAAAAATTACAAAGTCCTTGTTAAATTTTATAAAATTCTTAGGATTTAGGGTTTAAAATGTTATAAAATGCATTTTAGGGTTTAGGGTTGATAAAACTCTAGTATATGATTTTAATAAAAACTTAAAGAAAAGTTACAAAACGCTTTTTAAAATGTTATAAAATTCTTGGTGTTGAGGGTTTAAGGTTTAGGGTTTAAGATTTCAAATGCTATAAAATGCTTAGGGTTTAGGGTTTAGCAGTTATGGTTTATAACTCTTTTGTAAATTATTTTAATAATCACTTTAAAAAATTTATAAAATTCTTTCTAAAATGTTAAAAAATACTTTGGGTTTAGTGTTTAGGGTTTATAACACTTTAGTAAATTCTTTTAATAAACACTTTAAAAAAAAGTTACCAAAGGCTTGTTAAAATTTTATAAAATGCTTAGGGTTTAGGGTTTAAAATGTTATAAAATTATTAGGGTTTAGGGCTTAGGGTTTTAAATGTTATAAAATGCTTAGGGTTTAGGGTTTAGGGTTTATAACACTTTATTAAATGCTTTTAATAAACACTTAAAAATAATTTATAAAATGCTTCTTAAAAGTGTAATAAAATGCTTAGAGTTTAGGGTTTAAAATGTAAGCCCTAAACCCTAAGAATTTTATAACATTTTAACAAGCCTTTGGTAAAATAAATTTATTGTTTGTTAAAAGCATTTACTAAAGAGTTATAAACCCTAAACCAGAGACCCTAAACCATAAGCATTTTATAACATTTTGGCAAGTGTTTTGTAGCTTTTTCAAAGTTTTTTTAAAATTATTTAATAGTGTTATAAAATCTAAAACTGAAGAATTTTATGACATTTTAAAAATAATTTTATAACTTCTTTTAAGTGTTTATTAAAATCATTTACTAGGTTTTTCTAAACCCGAATGCTAAACCCCAAGGAGATTTACTAAAGTATTATAAACGATAAGAATATTTACTAGTGTTATAAACCATAAACTTAAACCCTAAGAATTTTATAACATTTTAAATCCTAATCCCTAAACTCCAAACCCCAAACCCTAAGCATTTAAAAAAAAATTAAACCCTAAACCCTAATCTCTAAACCCTAAACCATAAAACCAAAGCATTTTATAACACTTCAGTTGCTAAACCCTAAACCCTAAATATTTTATAATATTTAGTACATATATTACTTCAGTATTAATACATACATTGCGTGCCCATCCAAATTTTATCATACTCTTGAATTTCTGTATTTCTCAGAGCACTTTTGGTACACAACATTTGATCTTGTTCACAAGCAACACATCTCTAAGCAATCGTAAGATAATTTTACTTCACTACATGGAATCATTACGATAAGTATTATATTGTATTGTGTTATGGAACCGTTGAAACGAATTTAAACGAACATGCCCAAGGAGTGGTTGTCCTATGTGACAGGTACCGAGAGTAGTGGGTGCTTGGATAACATCCAAAGTTCAAATGAATTTATGCCAAGTAATGGGCGTGTGTAGTTTGTTATAATCTCGGACAGATTCCATTACTGTAGAGTTTGCTATAGGCATATTCGCACAAAAGCATATTCCCTGACAAAAGCAACATATTACAATAAATCAATTTATCAAACTTGAATAATGGCCATTTGCGTTTATATTAGGGAAACTATGAAAACTCTGAGTTACACTAATAATGGCCACTTGAATTTATATAATGGAAGCCATGAAACCTTGGAGTCAATGAAAGATTCAAAGGGCCTGGGAAGGGAATATAATCGCTGAAGGAAGTGGGAGAGGAGTGTTTTATTTGGAAAGGGTGAAAACGACAGAGCTCTTTACAAAACCAAGAGACGATGGATTTCATTATAAAAAAGGGGAACACATGTTAATAATAAAATGCCATCTTCATGTGGGTTGTTGGGCAGGTTAATCCTGAGGCTCAAGGAAGTGGCTACATCAATATGAATAGGCTATTCTGAAGTATAAATGGGCGACCATTAATATTGAGAGACACACTGAACCCAATTCTCGTACCGTGCTACGATTTATGCAACAGTTCACCGTTCTTGTTCACAGAGGCATGCGCAAAGCACATGGAGAATTACAATTTCAGTACGTGGGAAGTTTGTCATGTGACCATGTGCTCTCCAGGATTTTAGATGCCTATTCCCATTAAGTCTGTGGATGGGCAAACAACAATTGTGGGAATAGGTGGAGGTTTCGTGATGAACAGTCCTGCAGTGGCAGCCATTACTCATGTGTTGAATAATAAGGTTGACTTTGCCTCTGTTAATGGGGTGGATGATATCTTGGTATCGTCCATGGGAGCGGGAGCAATTGATTGTCCATAAAAAAGTGCAGAATAGTGGAATGGGCCGATTATGAATATTGTGAGTGAAGAAATCTCAGATATTGTGGATCATGTATTCAACATGCCTTTTGGTGATAGTCCACAAAACTATGTAAGATTGCAGGTAATTTGTAAAGAAACACATGTATGTTTATCAATGACCATATACATGGATGGCATCGAATTCCATCTATATATCATTATTTTCTATCAATTTGATCCTGTGTTCATTTCTGGGTACCCTGTCCATGTCATCCTAAGTTGTAGGAGGATGTTAATGTTGATTTTATGGATGAGCTCAATAGAAAAAAGAGGAGAGATGAGACTTTAATATGATGAAAATCTTGTAACATCTTTCACCAGACAAATTGGAGCTACACGTATGTAATACTTTCCATTCTCATTCAATATTTTCCACACAATGGCTGCATGAATTTGCGATGAATTTGGTTTAATCTAGTTTAATAATTGAACTACTTTGTAGTTTAATTAGTTTTAGGTATTTATCATATATTTTATTATTCTCTATCCTTATTCAATTAGATTTTTATTTGTTTCATGCTAGTTTAATCAATCCATCATGTTTAACTGCCTTAATTTGTCATGTGGAATTAAAAGGTGTTTTTATATCTATCAACATAATCGGACTATTTCATTAGTTGATTGACTCCCAACACAATTTTTTCCATGGATTTACCTCACTTGTGTTTGTAGAAATAGAAATCTTACCTTTATTCCTAATTTAACTCTCCTCTACTATGCAACTTAATTACAATTTACACCTTGACTATTTATTAGACTATTTATTATTAGATTTAGTTTTATAAATTTCAAAGCTAATTACAAGGTCTATAATATTATTAAGCTACATTTGAAATTATTGTTGTAATACATATACCAGCCATATCAAATCCTGTAAGACGGATATTTTCCTTTGCTTTATAGCTTGAGTGTATAAATATTTTCGTACAAATAAACTCCCTTAAATCTCTCAGTAATACTGGAAGTTAACTCTTGTTGTACATCATGAGACTATACATATACATAAATCTCAGTTTATGGGATTCGATATGTGAGAGGATCTATAATCTGTCATCGACACGAAAATGAAGAACCTGTAGCAGCGGTTCTCTACCCTGCAAGGACATCTTCTCTCCATTATTCCTTGTTGTGATAGATACATTTAAGGATAATTATTTCCTTATCTATGAATAATATTTATGGATAATTTTTTTCTCACATTTGAAATGCTGAGCACTTCCTTCAAAGTCTTGTTTATAATTATTTTCTACAACTACGGATAGCATTTATTTATACTTTTACTACCCCATTATACTTTTGTTCACACATTTGATATGAATATTCATCTCCTCAACTATCGCTAGGTAATTAATTTTTCTTTCGACATTTAAACACAAATAACAAAAAAAGATGAATGTCTACAATTTTGAAAGACCTATCTATTATGGTATAATGGTGATCAATTGTAATTAAATTAGAAATAGATCTTAACTGGGAAGGTATTTTTCATACGTAGACTATTTTTGTAATTTTGTGTTTGGGACACCCTAACCTCATTTGCTCCAATGTTGAGGAA
>APFE031364256.1:0-16813 GCA_000404065.3 Pinus taeda
AAATTAAATTAATATATTTTATTTATTTATTTATTTATGAAATAAATAAATATATAATTTTTTATAGAATAATAATAATAGTATTTAAAATACCGAGATGCGGGTGTTCAGCCTGGCAATTAAAGCGCTTACCATGCAGACACGCGCAAGCACATGCAGGCAGGTGGCTCATAGGCAAACTGGGATAGACTCAAGAGCAGATGCGATGGGTATTGAATGCCATTCAATACACTTGCAAGTTGACGGTACACAGGGCGCGGGAGGCAGCTACTCTTACCAAGGAAGCATGGAGAAACGTAGGCAGAGTTTATACAGAACGTTGGCGCTCATTGTGCTGGTTGAGGCAGAAGAATGCGAGGATATTGACCCTGAGAGTGATACCGGCAGAAGCTTAGGGAGGTTGGCCCTGCTACAAAGGGCAAAAACACTTATAGTGCCGCCCTCTGAGTGCACCAGCTGGGGGATATCGTATCATGGGCAATTCCCCACAATAGAAGAGATTAATACAGTGAATTGGGGTAGTTCCCAGGGCGGAATTCAGGTCTTTCGGCAGGGACTGGAGCGCAAGAGTGAGGGGTGGACATCTAAAACTGGTGGCAGCACTCTCTTCACTGAGAATCTAGGAAATTCTCCAAACTCGGTTCCTAATCCGTGGCGGGGAAGAGCAACTAGATTGCAGCACATTTGGAAAATGCCGCCCCGTTTCAGAGCCACTCCACGCAGAGGTCGTCACTCTGGGAACAGGGGTGGCACGGGAGGCAGGGGAAGGTCGTCTCCTCAGAGAATTGAGCCGATATCTACGGCATACCCTGATCCCCATGTCTCGGAGGACTCGGACAATTCACTGGAGAATTCTGTCCAAACGGCGAAGTTCCGCTTCAAAAGTAGGCTTGACAAACCTACAGTCACGGCCCTTGTCACAGTGATCTTCTCCGAGGAGGAAAATCACAGTAGCCCTGGCAATTCAGTGAATTCAGAGGGGGAGCGCTCTCCGACCCCTCTGGAAGACACATTGAGGGAGGATGACACCTCCAGCGACCAGTCAGATTCCACGGGCCTGCTACAACCCCCCAGTGTGACGACAGCCCCAACACCAGTGGAGGAGCGTCAACCAAGCCATCAGCAGTCAGGCACTGAGAAGCAAGATAAGGGCAAAGCTGCAATGCAGCAGGATGAAGCCCAGACAAGCCAAGTCAAGAAATGGCCGGACCATTTCCACCGCAATCGGTTGATTCCCAAGCTTCCCCCAGGAATGAAGGACACCGATGTGCAAGATGGGCTAATGATCGATTGGCTTCCTGAATCGGATGAGGATGACGGCAATGGAGGTGACGCACCAGGCTAAGGACCACTCGGCGGAGGACGTCACCAGGCAGGCCTCTGGTTTTTTGAGTCTATATGTCTACTTTCAGTTTACTTGTTCTGCGTCTTTTATGTCTGTTCAATGTCAAAATTCTCAGTTCAACGACCCACTGTAGGCCAGCTATCGATGGCTATGGGTTTTTTGGTCCGATGTAGCTATGTCAAGTCCATGCTCTTAGTTGTCTATTTTTGCTTATCTGCTCTGATTTCCAAATCGACTCAGAATGTAAGAGCAATAAAATCGCTTAGTTTTGAAAAGATCTCCTGGAAGAGAGAGCTTCAAGACTCTCTCAGAGGCAATGCCTCTTTGTAAATAATTTTTCTCTCTTTTTAATTCAATAGTTCAGTCTTTACACACAAAAAAATAATAGTATTTAAAATGACGAGGCTAATATCATTCAAACCCAAAACCATTAAATGGTGACCACCATGCCTCCCCCAAATTGTGACACTTGTTATCTATTCTGCATTTCTTCCAATGAAACTTCCTATGTGCCCACATAACCACCCCATCGGAGAAAATAAATTATAAAATTAAAAAGGTATTAATAAAAATGTAATATGGAAATTATTTATATATTTTTTAATTATTTATATTAATATATTTAATATTCTAAAAATATTATTTTTCAAAAAAAAATTAATAATATTAATATATTAAATTAATATATTAATAAAATATGAAATTATTTTAAAAAATTTAGATTAAATTAGTTTTTCAAACTTAACGCATTAAAGTTATTAATAAATATTTATTTATTTAGTTATGAAAGGAAAAAATCTTTCTTATACAATCATAATAATAATTCAATTTTATTTAATAAGAAATAATAATAATAATAATAATGTTCAATTTATTAAATAATAATGGAATAAATATTTATCAAATATTTAATAATGGAATAAATATTTATATGACCCATTAAAATTATATTAATATATTTTATTATTTAGTTAAGAAATAAAAAATATTTTATTTATAAAATAATAATAATGAATATATATTTATGATGATAATAATTAAATAAATTTTTTATAATAATAATATTGTGCAATCCTATTTAATAATAATAACTAATATAATAATAATAAAATTATAATAAATATTTTTATAATTTTTAAATAACTAATGGATAATTTTATCCAATTAGATAATAATTAAATATTTATATGATAATAATTTAATAATAATAATAATAGAGCCCTCAAGGAAGAGGATGCCTTAGCAGCGCGGCGACTGAGCAGCGCACGCAGCCAAAGCTCTGTAGATCGGCCCAACTCAGCAGCGTTCTGGGCCTTGGCCCCAGCCATGGCCCCTCCAGACTCTTCTCAAGAGGATCCTGAGAAAGCTTTCTCAGATCTGGTAAAATCTCTCCCTCCTCTGCGCCCCAAACCTGCAATCTCGAAATTCATAAAGAAACATGACATTCTTCAGGAATTCCAGCTTCCCCTAACTCTTCCTCGCACGGTAGCTCTCTCTCTGGCTGAGAAAGGACTTATTGGACAATTTACTGGATTATCGCCATCAGCAAGAACTATGCAAAGAAGGGTAGAACGCAACTGGTCTGACAAGATTCCGGGAAAAATATCAATAAGATTTTGTGGGAAACGCTATTACACATTTCATTTTGAATCCAAAGCAGACAAGGATCTAATCTTCAGAAACGAGCCTTACTTCATGGATTCTAGAGGTCTTTATCTCAATAAATGGAAACCTGATTTTAATCCGGAGCTGGAAATCCCCAATGTTGTTCCAGTTTGGGTTCGCCTTCCCCATCTTCCGCTACATTGCTGGGGAGACGAATCGATTAAGGCAATAGGGAACGCGGTTGCCAAATACATTGGTAGAAGTGAACCCAAGGACAATATGCAAGCCTGTGCAAGGATCTGTGTTGAGGTGGATCTAGGAAAAGGACTACCTGAAGCTATAAAGTTAAAAGTGGACGACTGGAGTCACATTCAGCAGCTGGATTACGAGAAGATCCCATTCAAGTGTAAGGTATGTCATGAATATGGGAACTTTGCTAATAGATGCACTAAGATTACTAATATTGAGAATGAAGAGCACGACGAACATTGGGAGCCTGTCAAAAAAAAGAAATCTATCCCCCCTTCTAAACCTGCCCCAAACACTGACATCCCTGGATCCTCCATCCAGCGTCCCCCTTCCCCTCTGGCCTCTCCCAAGATCCGCCAATCCCCTCCTCCTCCAACCCCTTTCTTATCCTATCCTCTGAAGATCCCTTGCCTGATAATCCCGCCTCTGAGCCCTCTGAACCCCTTCAGCATCCGATCTCCTCTTCTCAGCCCTCCCTTGAGGCACCTCCTTCAAGAACAACCAGAAGTTCCTCAAAAGAACATGGAGCTACAAGTGATACATATAAGAAACCAGGTCCCGGCAGAAAATCGGCCAAGCAGCACAGAGATGAGAATTCCTAGAAGGACATAGCTATGGGCTTTCAAACTCCAATGGAATCCTTCATCATTGGACATCACGAGAAAGAGGCGACAGGAAAAGATCATGAGAGGCGAGCACCTCTTCGCACACCTAATGCATCATGATGAAAGTTCTTTCATGGAACAGTAGGGGTTTAGGGCACCCCTCTAAAATAGCAGCCCTGAGAGACCTTCTTCACAATGAGAAACCTGAAATAATGCTGATTCAAGAGACAAAACAAGATCAGCAAGAAATGAAAAAGATTATAGATCATCAGAAGCAGTACTTAGGAACTATTAGCAGCTCCAGAGGAGCCTCTGGAGGGATAGTTACCATTTGGGACAGCCATAGATGGATTTGCAACTCCGCCATCATCAACCAAAATTGGATCAGAACCAACCTTGAAAGCAGAACGGGGGATAGAAGTGTAGTCATATACAATGTATATGTACCCAATCACTACAAAGAAAAGGAAATTTGTTGGGATAATTTGAAGGAAAGCATTGAAGGCGAAAGCACCATAAATCTTACAGTTGCTGGAGACTTTAATTTGATTCTGCATGCTAATAAAAAAAGAGGAGGAAATTTTACTCATGATCCTTTTAGAAACCATCTGGAAGCAATTATACAGGAGAATGAATTGGTGGATACAATTCCAAAAAACCGCAGATACACCTCAAGCAACTGAAGAATAGGAGGTGGCAACATTATGGAGCACCGTGAGAGATTTCTGGTGAATATATCTTTCCTCTCTACTTTTTCTGTAGGATACACCAACATTCTTAGCACCTCTGCCTCCGATCATTATCCTATTTCCTTAACTCTGGATTCACATCGACCTCTTGGTCCGATTCCCTTTAAACTTAGCCCGTTATGGACCCGAATTTCTACAGTCAGAGCAATTGTGGAGGCTGTGTGGAGACAACATGTGGAGGGGTCGCCAAGTTTCATATGGGAGACCAAAATAAAGAATGTCAAGAGGGCTCTCAAAGATTGGGCCAGAGATAGCTATCAGGAACCAAAGGAGACAAAAGAAAGTCAAGAAAAATTTAGAAGATGTGCAAACCAATATAGAGGAGCATGGTCTATCGCAACAATACAAAGATAAGGAGAATGCGTTGCATGAGCAGCTAACACATGTCAACAGAGAGGAAGAAATTAAGTGGAGGATTAAATCTAGGCAATTATGGTTACAAGGGGGAGACAAAAACACAGCTTATTTCCACAAACAGGCCACTGTCCGAAAGGTCAGAAATAATGTTAATTCAATCATAGACAATGAAGGGAACAGGTACAACACTCAAGAGGACATAAAGAAGGCTGCTTCCAAACACTATAGGGATCTTCTCACTGAATTCCAAGGAGCAAAAGATTACTTTGATTTGCTTCAGTATTTACCCAAGGGCGTCACCAAGGATTTGAATGATACGCTAAATCGTGAAATTGATGAAGAGGAGATCAAAAGAGCAATCTGGACTCTACAACCAGACAAGGCACCTGGGCCTGACGGATTTCCCATCTGCTTCTATAGGGAATTTTGGAGTCTGATTAAGAAAGATCTAGCAAAGGTGCTTAGATGGGTGCAAAGAAAAGGAAAAATGGGAGGATTCACCAACTCCACCTTCCTTGCTCTCATACCTAAAGAGAATAGGCCCACCTCCTTCTCTAGATTTCGGCCCATATCCCTTTGCAACTCTTCTTATAAAATTTTCAAAAAAAATTTAGCCATGAGACTCAAGCCTTCTATTCCCTCTCTGATATCTGAAAATCAAGGTGGCTTTATATCCAATAGACATATCCATGACTCTATTATTTTGGTTCAAGAAGCCATCCACTCAAGCCTATCTAGTCAAGAGAAAGGATTTGTGCTAAAGCCTTATTTAGCAAATGCCTTTGACAGAGTAAGGCATTCCTTCTTATTCGTTGTCTTAAAAAAGATGGGTTTCGATTCTTCTTTCATCAATACTATTGTTGCCTGTATTTCTGGACCATGGATCTCCCCCCTGATCAATGGCCGCCCTTGTGAAGCCTTTCAATCTACCAGGGGCCTCAGACAAGGCTGCCCTCTCTCCCCTTATCTCTTCATTCTCATGGAAGAATCTTTCAGTCAAGCCTTAGATCACAACAGAAGGGTGGGTCTCATAACTGGAATCAAATATGGAAACGGAGTCACGAACATTAATCATTCTTAGTTCGCAGATGATACACTTCTGATTGGGGGTGCATCGACAACTATTGCAAGGCAATTTAAGAATTTGCTAGATCAATATATGGGGTACTCAGGAGGGGCAGTAAATTTTCATAAAAGCTATGTCTATGGATGGAATATAGCAAATTAAACGGTACACAACATAGCTAGCATTTTTGGTGTCACATATAAAATGGAATGGGAGCACTTTTCTTACTTAGGCATGCTAGTGAGTTTGGGACCTCTGAAGGCGGAGACCTGGAACGAGATCATTGACAAAGTTAAAAGAAAATTTCAGCAATGGGGGACAATCTGGCTCAATCCGGTAGGCAGACTCATTCTCCTAAAATCTGGTATAAATTCTCTTCCTCTTTATCGCTTTGCTCTATATCAGGCTCCCTCCATTTTCCATCATAAACTGGAAATCGCCCTTCGCCATTTTCTCTGGCAAGGGGGAAAGAAAGAAAAGAGCAGGTTCAACTTGGTTTAAAAAAAACATTGTTTTCAACTCGAGACCTTTATTAATCGAGTACTTGGTTGTCAAAACTTCTTTTAGACTTTCCAAAAGCTGAATAGGGATTTAGGTTTCTTCAGAAAGGTAAGATCAAGCAAACTTATCAAAATTTCAAAACAAAATCTTACTTGAAATGTAAACTCATTTAGCAGGTCCTTTAAGCTGGCTTAGCTGTGCCTTCAGATCTTCTATTTGTTTCTTCATAACCTTATTCCCAGCTCTCAGTTGCATATTAATCATCCTGATGTACTTGGCTTCTTTGATTGCCGGCACTGTCCAGGTGTGAAATTGTGTATTACAATCAACCACTTCTACAGCTGCATTTTCTTCCCATAGGGTTTTAATTCTGTAATAGTTTGCTTGTATGACTGCATGTCTTCTAGCAGCTTTCTTCAATTTCGTAATCTCATGCTTAGCTGATTCCAATTTGCTCTTCAGGTTTGCTATATTGTCTTCTTTGGATGTAATGATTGTTTTGCCTGTGTTCTTCCTTTGCTGGCGTTGTGTCCCTTCCCCTGTTTCCTCTGTTCTTGGTAGCGCTTCCTGTACTTGTTGGAATCTCCTTGTCATAGGCCTTCTAGGTTTAAAAACAAATTGTTCAGCTGGCTCATCAAATTTAAGCCTTTTTAAGGCTTTGGCTTTCTTGGTTCTCTCTTGTTCTGACTGTATCAATTCAATTTGAACTGGTAGAGACTGCTCAAAGTCAATAGCCTGTAATAAATCATTTAGACTTCCCTTGGAAACTGGACTCTCTTTAACTGCTACAGCTTTACCTTTTTCCTTAGTCATCTGACTTCTTGTTCTTCTCCTTGAGACTACTTCAGATGTGCTTGTTTCAGGTACAGTCTTTTTACCATGAGCTTTTTCCTTAGTTGATTGCTGAGGTGGATCTTGAATGATGAGTGGCTTCACTTGTTTTCTTGCTTGTGAATTTGGAACTCTCTTAGCTCTTGCTTCTGTTTGGAGCTCTGCTATTGCAAAATATCTTGCAGGTAGAGGACTGAGGCCAGTCTGGCTTTTGAAGCCAGCCATAAAAATGAATGAATTCCAATCTCTGTCTACCCTTTGGAGCTCATCTAAAACCAGTAGTTTAACCAAACCATGATGAAACAAAGAGGTTTCACAATCCTCTTTCCTCAGTTGTACCTTATCACACATCTTACTCAAAATACGAAAAAGATAGAAAGGTAAGTCTATGGAGACCTTCCCTGTGAAATGCAAAAGGAGCTTAAAATGGTATGAGTAAACCTTGTTATACCTTCTTTCGCAAGTTAGATATTTTTGTATGCATGTGAGTAAATGAGCATAATATTCTTTGACATAACTCCTGGGCACTGCCTTACTTAAATCTGCATTTACAAACTCATTCTTTAAGAACTCCTTGCAAGGATTCATGTCAAATTTGAAATTTTTAAACCATTCCTCTTGTCCTCGTGGGATCTCTGTCACAGTAGATATCACCTCTGGCGAGACCTGCAATTCTATCATAGCTACCTTTGAATTCAAGCCTGTGAAGTTAAGCGCAAATTCTTTGGTTACCTGTGCGTGTCCTCCTTGTAAATTTTTTCAAAATTTCCAGCACCCAGCCTTTTTGAATGCTTTCTCCACCTCTTTATTCCTTAGTGTTATATCTAGGCCTTCAGGCTCGGTCCTTAGATATTTTCCGGATCTGTGCTCCTTTTTCTCCATTGATTTTTCCAAATATTTGCAAACAATGACTACCAGCTCTGGTTTGAATTGTGATTCAACTTCTATTTGAATTCAGCCTCGCTTGATTATCTTTGTATTTGAGCTTGAAATCTTGTCGTTTAAATCTCTCAAGTTGCAATCTTGCAGATTTGTCATTCATGCAATATTTACAACCATCATTAAGATTTATGCACGGTGGTCTTTCTTGGAAATGACGATTCGTGGTGGTGATAATGGCAATGAGTGGTGAAATGTGATAAGAGGGGTACATGAACTGACATGAGAAGACACGGCCTGTGACTCACCTAACGGACTTGACATTTCGGGAAAGATTCGCTGCAAAATGTACGAATCCATGATTTCGCAGCGCAGTTAGTTTTAAATTTGAATGATGCGCTGCGAAATTGCCTAATCGGGATTGCGCTGCGAAATTGCTAAACTATAAAAGCGCTGCGAAAACACTTTAATAGTATATATGCGCTGCGAAATTACTAAAAGACTCAGTGACTGACATAAGATGACACGTGGCTATGAAACAGTGGTGGATGGAGGAGAACCAATGGGGACTGAGAATAAACTTGACTCATGAACTCTTTAAAACTTCAGACTCTAAGGGAAGAAAAATTAAAACAAGAATAGACTAGCATTGACCTTTGTCATCGGGCTAGGATGAAAAGTTACATATATCAGTTCTTTTTAGTTCTAAGTGATAACACTTCCTATGTATTTCATTCCCTCAGTTCATGTGTTCCTAGACATCATTCATCAGTGCTATGCCAACTATGACCCTGTCAATAGAGCAATCATGTCCCCATCCCAAACTGTGCTTTTTCATATAACTGTTGAGTCTATTAATGAAATGGTACACTTCCATTCCACTGAGCCCCTTGCTCGTCTGTCCATGGGATATATGCTCAAAAAAGCTCCTCAATTGTCCAACGCAAAAATAACCCAAGTTGCTCAGATGTTCATGAAACCAAACCACCAGCCCCAAGGCCCACCTCCCTATTTGTATACCTGGATCATTGACACTGGCAGACTTATTGTTGACATGATATCCCGAATCTTGGGATTTAATACCAGTGAATTTTTTCATGAGATCACCCTAGTTCTACTATCACTATTTACCCCAGGACAACCCCTTGCTGTTAAATATGACTATGCCACTTTCAATGCTAATAAAATTCATGATCAATTCTTGAATCTAGATAGAGAATGAGTCTTCAAGTACACATCTTTCATATACCACCTTCTGCTATATCATCATTTAGACTACTTTTCTTTCCCCATCCGGAGGTTGGACTCAAAGGGAAATCGAAGGTCTGTGATCTTTTGGACCTCAGTTTTCTATAATATCTATGAGTGCCCTTATGCCTATAATGAATTCATTGACTTGTTTGTACATAAAGCATCCACTCTGCTGATAGGAGCCCCCCCTCCTAGGATCTCTGGTGACATGAAAAAGATTCTGCAGCTCTCCAAACAATACAAGATAGGTGACTGGTACCTGTACCAGAATCACACTGAAATCAGAATATATGGTTGTGAACTGTGCCCTTTCCAAGCTACCCAAATATGTGCCCATGAGACTATTTGCATTAGAATATTTCAGACAGACCATAAAGGCAAATTTAGATCATTTTTGTAATGCAAAGAAGAAGGCCCAGCTGAGAATCAAGAACCAGTTAGGCCCTTATGTCATCCATTCTAGAGGTGCCTGGAAAGATGCTGAGAAGATATTAGAAGAACACCATAGATTGAAGAAGAGTTTTCGGTGGGTGCCATATGACCCATATAGTTTTATAAGTGACAGAAAAGTAAAGAACAGGTTATCGATTTATGTACATCATAGGATCCCAGAAATTGAATAGTATGCCAATCAGGATGAATGGGTAGAAGGGACATTAATAGAAGAAATTAGTGAGCAAGAAAAGATGAAAAAAGCTATGAAAGATCTTGAAAAAAGCCTTGACCCGGACTCATTTGGATAGGTATCTTTCAAACTGCCTCAACAATCAGAAGTTGGTACATCCTCTGTTGGAACTTCTCAGCAGCCCGCAGAAAAAATCAGCACAACAGTCACAGGGACTTCAAAGGGCAAAGAGGTAGATACCACAAAGCATCCTATAATGATGGACCAGCGAGCAATGTCAAAGGAACATAGTCAGGGGCAAATTCCTCCAGTCCAAACTGAAGCAGCAGGAGTTCCTGCATTACAGACTCCTCTAAATGAGGAAAGAAGCAAGAAGAGAGACAGGGAAGACCCCACACCTATCAGTGGACCTGCGTAACAGCCAGGTGCAAAGAGGCAAAGATTAAATCCTCTATCTGAAGATGAAGTTATTGAAGAAACCATAGACAGTCTAAGAGGTGAAAGGGTAGTCAGCCAACAGACTTCCCTGGTGATAGAAACATCAACCAGCTCACACAGGCGGGAGCTAGAAAGGCAGCACAGTGTGGAAGTTTCATCCACTAGGCCACAAAGCAAATAGGCCTTGGATATCGAAAGGACATTTACATAGATAAAGGCCAAGAATGACCCACTAAGGCTTCAAATTTACAATCAGTATCTTAAAATGGCCCCCACCAACCAGCAAAGATTAATGTCAGCTTATGACATTAAAGAGGGCAAAATGATCATGAGTTACTTTAAGCCCAAAGTACAACAATCACAGTTAGCGGCTGATTACATCAGGACAAATTTGGAGGTCTTGGCCAAGGATATTCATCCTATGGACCAAATTGAGCTACATAAACAGACTGAAGAGATGGTCTACTCTACACTGGCTGACAAGGCAATGTTAGCTCATAAATTACAAAACTCCTTGGACAAGACTTCTCAACTACATTTGGAGAAAGCTTATTCTCTGGCTAAGGACAACAGGATAAAATCTTTGGAGGAAATTATCATTGAACTGGGACATGATCCCAAAGATGCTAAAGGCATAAAAGCACTGATGAAGAAGAAAAAGGAAGATATTGCTGCCCTAAGGAAGCAGCTTAAACTCCCTCCTTCCATGCATCCACAGACTGCGTAAGTTGTACAGCAGAAATCCGAAGAGGAGATGATGCACCTACTCATGAAACTCAACAAAAGATTACCCGATACAGAGCAGGCACTGGAAAAGGTGCTAAAGGAAAAGCAGGGAGAGTCGACCTCCCAGCCTCCTGAAGTAATCCCTGCAGTCACTACTGCCCCCTCCACACTTGTAACAACATTGCCTCCCACTGTTCCAGCATCCACAACAGAGATAATTACAGGAACATCAGCAACAACGGCAGCACCAGGCAGCAATACTACTATGACCACAGAACAACTGATAAAGGCCATGGAAGAATTAAAGCTCCAAGTGTCCGAATTAAAACTGGTAAAGGAACAATTGGCAAAGGTAGAAAAAAGTTATGACAAATCCAAGATGAATGTGGCAGAGAAAACAAGGGAGGTTAAAACATTAGAGAATAAGGTGAGAGCATTAGAAAAGGATCTTTCTCTGGATAAACCTCTGGCAGAAATCAAAGGTATTCTGTGGTCCAACATCAATCAATCCCTTAGTAATATGTGGAGATCTATCCAAGTCATTTATGAGAAGATTGACTGGATAAGAGCAGCCCAAGTGGAGATTCAAAAGACAAGAGCTTTATTGGGACAGATGCCTGAACAAGCTAACCGGCTAATACATTTTTTGAACACCAAGACCAGCGAAGCACTGCAAGCACTGGAAATAACAGACAGGACAGGCACCATTCTGGAAATCAAGAGAGTTCTAACCAATAGAACTCTGATGCAAAATTTGGAAAGGAGATGCTAGGACATGCAGGTGGAGATCAACTCTTTCACAGAAAAGTTCACAGTTTTGCATAATAAAGGTTTACCAAGTCCTTTAGGAAGTAATAACCACTTGATGAGACATGTAGATTACACGCACAAGTTGAATAAATATGTTGTTGATCAAATTACTTCATCAACAAGCGCTTCAGAAGTAAAGGCACTTCCATCTGGCCAAGTCCTCTACGACAACTTAGAAAATTTATTCTACATTGAGCATGAGGTGAAACATCTATTCACTATCCCGCCTAATTTCTTCAGGTACACAGAGACTGATGAAACTTTAAGAAAGCTGCAGAGACATAAACTACCAGAACAGGAGTGGTGGAAAAGTATGTTGGAAATTCTATAAACTTATATTTGGTATCTTTGGTAAAATGAAAATTTTGGGCCATCTACCATAATGCGGAGAACAGAAATGAATGAGGGTCAGACGGATAAAAGCGTATCAGACCAGGGTTGAAATATCCGACCGAGAGGGAGAAAACAACACAGACTATCAGTGGAAGACAACTGTAGACCGACTCGTAGAGCCAACTGCCAGCACATCTGACAAAAGCGAAGATCCTAGCACAACATCAATTATGTTTTCCTTGTTATCAAGACTATTTGTCTCTATCTTTTGTAAAAAACAATGAGTCATCACTAGATATTATCTCCATGAGATATTTTGTAAAGATATTTTTGTATAGATACCCCCCCATTCGAAGTATTTGGGGTTGGTGAATATTTATAGACTTTGTTGTAACATTGAGTTTTGGAATAGAAAGCTGTTGGAATCAATGGTTGTTGTGCTTACTGGATGAATAATTGGTGCAAAGGACTTGCTACAGGATTCTTGAATCAAACGTCGGACCAATAAGTCTTTTATATCTGTGTTTTAAAGTTTTCTTGTTCCTTATATCACCCGTGTTTTCAGAATCTAAATGATAAAGATAAAGATTAATTCAGAATTTGCTTGACTGCACTCTGTGTTTCATTCATTATCATTCTCTGTGTTTTCTTCAGGATTAGAATAAATAGTGTAACTCTTAATTGCTCCTGTTTCCTAAATCTATCATCTTGATTGTTTGCTAATGAATTCTTAACTGCTCCTTGACAATAGTCATCCCCTTTCCCTCTTTAAATATGCTGAAGGATTCTTAACTGCCCTTCAGCCATTTTGAGCCCACCTCATCCAATACAAATCTTTGTTTGCTCCCTGTTTGACTACCTTGCCCTGTGGAACCATCCTCTATTAAGAAACCGAATCCAGTAAAATAGTCTCATTGGCTCCATTAGCCCAATGGACTGAACCCTAATCTTTCACCTGTGTTCTATTGAAACTCACCATCCAAAAATCAAACAAAACCCGTGAACTTCATAACTAGCCTAATACCTTTCAAAACAAAGTTAAATAAAAAAGAGAGAGCCCTCTATGGATGCAGATTGGCTAGAATCTGTGTCTAAAAGATTGGTCTGTGGTTACCTCGGCCGTATTCCCTTTCTTACAACTTTTGGGAACAACCTGAGTGATAATACAAATGATGCTATGTACATGTTGGATATGCAATGTTATGTATAGGTGGTGTTGCATGCATGTTATACATGTGGCGCTATGTACATATGATGTTATGTGCATGATTGTACAAGTGGTGTTGTGTGCATAGGGTGTCGTGTACATGTTGTACAAGTGGCGTTGTGTGCAGGTGGTGATGTGTACATGTCGTGCAGTGGCGCTATGTACATGTGGTGTCACGTACCTGTCGTGCGCATGGTAATGTGTACATGTCGTATTGTGTACACGTTGTACAATGGTGCAATGTACATGAGGAGTTGTGTAGATGTTGTGCAAGTGGTTGCAATGTATATGTGGTATTGTATACATGTGGTACATATGGTATTAATGTAGATGCATGTATTACATGGTGTTGTATGATGTGTGTAGTTGTATGTGTGTGATGCAAACTATGTGTACATGCACATGTTTTAGAAGAAGGCACTGGGTGTTTGTCTAGTGTGGCAACCGATCCGGAGTGCGTATAGAAGAAAGACAAAGTTAGAAGCTAAGGGTTGATGAAAGGATATGTATCAACATTTTATTTAGTTTTATTATGCATGTGATTTATAATTATGGTATATGATGATTATATATGATCTATGATGGTTACATGTGATTTATGATGTTAATCTATGATGGTTGTGTTTGAGCTAACCTAATGTGATATGTTTATACATGATGATTTGGTCAAAGATGCTAGTTTGACTTGTTGTGACTGGAAGTAAACATGATTGCAAGTATACCTTATTGACGAGCTACCAATAAGGTATGGTTTGAAGTTATTTCAACTTATTTTGAATCTAATGGAAGTTATGTGCTTAGTACATGAAGCACGAAAATGCTTAGTTGGATGGTTGAAATTGATTGCAAGAATTAGCAACAATAGTCAAATAAATTGGAACAGACAACAGTATGTTGGTAAAGCACTTCAGGAGTAGGGCCATTGTGGGGCATTGGTACCCAATAGTGTCCATTGATTTCCATGAGTAGGCTATGACTGGTACGGTGGTTTTGAGGCAGGTGTATGCCTTGGTTTTTTGACCTTCCGATGCGATGAAGCCTTGCCAAGGGATGGATCACCCGAGATAGGGGATACGGGGGAACTTGGAAGGTGAGTGATTGCACGGAAGGGGGTGACCAGATTTCCCAAGGGACTATGTAGCAGAGAAGGGAAGGTCGTGAATAATTGATTTTGTTCATTAGCATTGCCATATGGAACCAGATGCACATTGGGAGTGCACCCTAGAACAATGAGCCGGTAACTGTTCGGTGAAAGGACAAGTGGCACAGGATTGGAGCACTGGACATTGGATGTAGATTTGAATTTGCAGTGGATTATGGACTTGCTGGGAAGGAGGTGAATCCTGGTATTACTTTGAGGGTGGAGTGTGATCCTCTAGATTCCCTTGTTGCGAATGCATGCATCATATTCTTTTATTTGCTGGTTTTGCAAATGTGCATATGTGTATATGTGGTTATTGTGAATACCGTAATGAGTTGTGTTATAAAGCTCCAATATGCAGTATGGTTGTTATCTGGTCATGTTGTCATGATGTTTTGCTTGTGAGCAGGTCATTCATTGTAAATTCTTCAATAAGTTGTGTTATAAATCTCCACGGGCAATATGTTTTATTTTCAACAGTGTTGTTGGTTATAGGTGTCATTGAACAAAGAGGATGGTGTTCCCCCAGGGGGGGGGGGGTTTATAACAACCTTGGTGAAAATTCCAAGTAATAAAAGTAAATAAAGGCAAAAATAATAACCACGGTTGATGGGACACTTATTCCAAGTTGAATGTTGGGCAGGACATCCTAGTGGGTGTTCACTTGATTGTTTATGTCTAAGGAAATTGGCAAATACAATGGCTAAGGCTTTGGAAAGGCAAATGACATTTTTGGCACATTTATTTATGAAATTAATGGAAATTAGGAGAAAAGAAAGGTGAAAGGTCACATGTTGCATGTGAGGAGAAAATTGAAGGAAAATAATGGAAAATGAAGAAAATAGAGGCCTCATTCATAAAAGGTTTCTGAGGATCAGTTGGTAACCTTTTGTCAATTGAGTTTTGGAGCTCTCCCATTATTCTCTCTTTCTCTCTCTCTCTCTCTCTGTCTCTCTCTCACTCTTGGACAGAGAGTTTTCTAGGAGCACTTTGGCATTGGAGCAAGAAACGCAAAGAAGGCAAGAGGAAGTAAACAAAAAGCAAGGAAAGACAGGATCAAGCAGCTACAAAAAGATTCATTGCAGGTATCGACTTGCATGTGTATTTTTCTTGCTAGATTTGGCATGCATGGCATTGCATATGGTTCTTTTCTATCATGGCATGGGTTTTTCCAAGTGTCACAATGTTTTTCAGCCCGGCCTTGCCATTTTTGGATAACCATGGTGTGATGGGTTCTCATGTTTTAGTTGAGTTGGATTGCCGGATGGATTCAAAGCTGTGGGGTGGATCTCCGAATGATAGAGCACATGGCCTAGTAGTCCCTGAACCAGACTGTGGATCATGGTAAAGTCACTGGCCTAGTGATCCTTGAGCCAAACTATGGGTTGTGGTAAAGCCATGATTGTGTTACCTTGATGGGCCTATGAATCCTTACTGGTGAATGGTAGGATATATAATAAAGCCAAGAGGTGGTTTTCTCTCCGTTGGGCCTAGTAATCCTGGGTTTGGGATATGCGGTAAAGACTGGAGAGTGGGTCTTAATTTAGGGCCTAGTGATCTAGGTTTGGATTACGGAAAAGCCTGAGAGACTAGGAGACATGAAAATTCCTCACATGTAGGTGGAGAAATCCAGTGGCATCCATGCTTGTTTGGCCTAGTGATTAGGTGGAGACCATGGTAAAGCCTGTTATGATGTGTTCATTGTGTTGGCCTAGTGATTCGAGACACATTATGGTAAAGTCCAGTTTATATTGACGAGGGTGAGGTGGTTTAGCCTTGGTATGCCTTGGTTGGTTCTTTTGGTTTGAGTCCCACATTCATGCTTGGAATATGGCACGGTGGTGAATGGTTGAAGAGAGATTTGGCTTGGCCATTCTATGGTCGGGAGGAACGTGGTAGTCCCATCTTCGGTTGGTTATTGCATGCATTAATGAGAAATTCATTCCATTGGTTTTCATGTGTAAATGTATTGATGTATATGTGGATTTTATGGTTGATATGCTTATGATATTTATGTCCCTATTATGTTGGTTATATATATGTTTTATGACAACAACTATGTATGCCTCTCAACATGTTTTTACTTGTAAATGAA
>APFE031364259.1:0-13701 GCA_000404065.3 Pinus taeda
ATATTTGATAGGTCGGCAGGTTTTCTATATCGATGTGCATAATATGTATAAGGTTCGGGGCTCTACCAATATGCAATATGCAATTGGGGCTGGAACCAACAATATATACAATGTGGTTCATAGGGCCGGTGAGTCTGGAGACCACTAGTGCGCTTTTTATACACATGGCTTTGGGGCTAGGTCGATAGCAATCTACGATGAGCTCCGGACCCGAAATGCATACATTTGATTGAATAAAACCCATTGGGTTCAGAAGCCAGGGCATGCCATATGTATATAAATCTTGGACTTAGGCCGATTGTGATATGTGACGGGCTTTTGGACCGACAATATATATATTGTGGTTCATAACGCCGTCGGGTCCGTGGCCTTATGGCATGCATTACGCGCCCAGGATGAATGCCATAAGCCAAAGAGGCAGGATTTATGTATTTGTGAAGGGTTTCCTTTGTAAAGGGGTTATGATGGGACAATGATGCGATGAAGGGTTTTCACTATAAGGTATTGTAATGGGAATAATAATGCGATGAGGGTTTTGAGGGGTTAAACAAATCCTGATAAACATAAGAATGAAGGGTCTAAGTGAGGGGTTTGTTAAAGGGCTTTACCTATTTGTGAATGGAAGACTGGGCCCTCCATAGAGTTAAATTTAATGGGATGAAAAGGATCATTCAAAGAGATGATAGATTAGACTCATAGGGGGCCCATTTAAAATTTTCTATCAAAGCATGTTTTAATAGTGTGGTAGTTGTGGCCACAACAAGACCAAACTCTCTCATAGGTGAGAAATAGAATTAAATTCTTGTTCCTTGGTTATGAATAAATTTTAAATTTCATGCATGAGCCAACTAGATATGTTTAAAACCTACAAAAGGGGAAAATTCATCTTCGTTGTGCTTTTATAATTCATTGTGCTTTCTCAAATCACTGTGAATTATCCTAATTGTTGCGCTACCATAAAATCCTTGTATTTTTCATTTCTTTGTTACCAAGATTACATTCTCCTCTGCAGATCTTCCATATGAAAAGTGACCTATGTGTTGAAATCACATTGAAGCCCCTCACCCTAATTGTTGTGCTTGTTTGAAACCCAATTGCCTTTGCGTTGTGTTTTTATGTTTTTAGCTTCATCAAAGACCCAAACTCTTGTCTGCCACCTCGATATTGAAGTTTTTGCCTGCCGTTCAAGTGAATTAAAACTTATTAATTGTTCCTTTATTTCCTAAGAGGTCTTCCAAAAGAATCAACTTACACAATCGTTTCGTATCCTAACCAAGCCATTACGGTTAGCATTTTTGGTGTAAATGTGAAAGTTTTGACTTTTTTTGTGAAAATAGGTTTCAAAGGGGCCTCCAACATGGTTAGAATAATGTCAGCATCATGAAAAGGATGTGCATCTTGTTAAAAGACATCATTTTTTATCAAAACCTATTAAGAACAAGTGGCACTGCACTTTTGCACTAGCATTGCATTTTTGGCTACGTTAGAATTGGTCAAATTTGGAGGCTTTATACGATGGCATAAATATTCTAAGGAGGAATGTGCTCATGTACAAGCTTGTTCACACACACTGAAGTCATCAAGCAACCCATATATTGGTAGTAAGTATCTCAACCATGGAGCATTACGCTTTTGCACTGTGTTTTCACATAGTCATTGTATTTTCACCATATATATTAAACCATATACTTGATTTCCATGAAACTTTTACAGGAAATGTATGGAGGTGGTATTAATAAACCCACTTAATTTCAGGTTAAAATGCTTCACAATTTGCAAGAAATATACCATCGTCATCTACGTTCATTTTCATATTTTCTCAAAATACGTGAGTCAGATTTGGCTCAAATATTTTGTGGAGATGCATTATGATGATATTAACTTACTATCAAAATTTCATATTAATAGGATTCACTGTTTGGGATATATTCACAAAATACATGCTATTGCTCAAGGTGCTTTGAAAGTTTATAATTTGCTGCGAAAGTGGGGGTTAGTCAATGATAAGGTCTGCAAGCATTGTGAAGCCTATCTCAAAAGTTCAATACCATCATAGAGATATTTCAAGAATACCCATTTTCACCATTTTGTTAGAGGACGGATACAACCATACAAATCATGGAGGGCTACCTCTTCTTGCTACGAAACTGGCTCATTTGTTGTGAAACTGGACAATCAACACTATTTTACTTGACATTTCGAATTGTTTGGGTCTCCAAGGTTTTCTAATCACGTTGTTAGGTGGAATAATACTTTAGGGTGGTATAGTTAGTGTTTTTTTATAAGTATTCCTATCTTTAATGATGTACTAAACTGAAAACTATGTTTGGTAATTAGTTCCTATTTTTATGTAGAATAGGTGAACAATTCAATGTATCTAGTTGTTTGACTAATTTCTTGTTGGAAAATTCGACCTAGATGGCCAAGAATGGAATATTTTTTATATATTTAATATGTAAAAATCTAAGAGAGGTTTATGTTTGTCGTATTGGAGGGAGAGACTCCTTGCGTGCATTGTATTTTCTGAAAACGTTTGCGAGTGAATGAAAGACAAAAGATGATTTGCAGGGATTCATGTGTTAGATCTTGATGGTGTTGTGATTCTTTCTACTTGTAAGTTTGTCTTATGTGTTTACATCTCTTGAATGCATATCTTCGTGCTTAGAAGAACCAAATGTTTAATTCAAAATTCATCTTAATGGTGACCTGATTTAGTTTTCCCAAGTAATCTGTGTTTTCCTCTTAAAGCAACATTTAGAATTCATTTACAGTCTTAATTCTCTAGGTTTTGCTTTCCGGAAGATTCCTTATCAATTTTTTGATCCACGCATTTCTCATACTCACCCTCCTACGATGATTCAATTTAATTGCATCACCAATACTACTTACCCTGCCCCTGTGGAAAAACCCTTTCTCTCTTCAATATCTCATTGGACAAATTATAACTTTGACACGAGTCCATGCCCAATGGACATGTCTCCTTTCTTACTAGGAACTCTTTGAAAAAATAGACCTAATTTAAGTTGTATACCTAACATAATATCATATTATTCAAACAACCTCTGTGAGAGAGCCCTCTCCAAGGCTAGAAGGACTAGATTATAGCCTAAAAGCGGTTTGTGGTTACCTCTCGAATTTCTCTCCTCAACTTAAAGACTTTTACAGAGCGTTAACATGGGGTACCTCCTAATGGGAACAATAATAGAATAATAGTATTGGAGGTCATTTAATTTACGTTGGATTACACCTTCTATATTATTTGAGTATGGTAATTACTAGTGAATAAAAATAATGGAGCCTCATTAAGCAAGGTCCACTAGGTAATTCAAAATTTGTTGTGATTAGAGTTCTCTAAATTTCTCTTGCTAAAATTATAAATAAGGATGGAGAGCTCCTTATGGGAGTTTTGGAAGAATATTTTAATTGAGCTTCGCTTGGTAAGAGCTTCCCCCCTTGAAGAGGGAAGTGAAGTGGAGTGATTTCCTCATAAAAGGATGAACCATAAGGTCTTACCCTACCTTAAGAGTTTTGATATTAGTAAAGTGAAAATAATTTTCATTGTGTTCTTAGATGTTTTGTATGTGATTCTACTTTCATATCTAAGGCACTTGACCACTGGTATCAGAGCCCTTTCCTCACCCAATATGGGTTAATTTTTTGTTTTTTATGCATATTTTTTTAGGGAAAAATTAGGGCCATGACATTTAAATCAACTCCTATAATTTTCTAAGCAAAATTTGCAAAAATCAAGTTGTAAGTCTAAATTCTCATGGAAAATCACCTAGTCAAAAAAAATAAAAGAAAAAGAAAATGCATCTCAATTGTTGAAATGTGGCAACAAGAATATTCCAATTTTAATTTGTCCTCGAATTAAAATTGAGAATTAAAATTCGAATTTAGTCTCACCAAATGCTTGGAAAATAATTAATTAATTCATCTTGAGTTAATTAGTTGGAGAAATTCAAGATAGAAGTCTTTATGAAATCATGCACCAGTTATTCCTTAAATTAAGGAGATTATCCCTTAATTAAGGAGATAAGGATGAGTTGTATTTGAGGTGTAATTATTTAGATCAGTTAACTGAGTTATGTCCAATGAAATTAGTTCCAAACTGTTTGAGGAACTAATTGTGAGTTCAGTCAGTTAATGCATGCATGCATCCAACTAGTGTACTCCAGATAAATGAAGATTCTCTCATCAATAACTCATGCATGTCTATTCAGAGAAAGACCCAGTTGAGATTAATGACAGGGACATTGTACTATCAGTTGCAAGAATTTTGCTATAAGGAAAACCTTTGCATGCAAAAGGAATTCACTCCTTGAGACTTGTGCAGTTTTATAGGGTGTAAGATCAGTGTGAATGATCAGTGTCACACTTGGTGACAGTTCGATTACCCAGGAGAAACTGCGCATGAAAATAGGAGGCTTGGAGGGCAGAATACAAGGCATATGAGCAACCTGTTTTGTCTGTGAGCATCAGTGAGGGATTGTACTGAGAGCTGGATAGCTATGAGAGATAAAGTTGTCTGTAATCATGATAAATTTCCACTTGCATGATAATACAGATAGCGGGGTTTTTAGCTGAGGCTTTCGTTGATCTTTCTCAAATCTATTAAGCTTACGCAAGTTTGAATGTAGAAGTAGATTAAAGTATATTGCTTTAGTTACATTACATTATCAGGCTGATCTACAATCAGAATTTCTACAAGATATTAGAGCAAAGGTTATCAAAGCTATGAATAGTATATAGAGAAGGGAATTCAAAGTTTTGAAGTTCTTGATTGCAGGTGAAAAATTGAATTCTTTTCATACTTCAAAGTTCACCAATGGCGTTCAATGGCTTGAGACTCGAGTATGCCTTGGATGGTAGCTCGAATTACATAGCATGGAAAGATCACATGGACGCTTTATTAGAAGACAACGACTTGAAAGAATTCATTGATCAAGAAATTTAGAAGCCTACTTCAACTAATGCAGAAGAATTGGCTGAATGGAAAAAGTGTGTAGCGAAGGCGAGATGGATCATCTTGGAGGGAGTTCGAGACCATATTATCTTGAGTCTCCATGGGAAGGATACTCCATTCTCAATGTGGAAGACATTGAAGGACCTCTACCAATAGTAGCAACCAGAGGAAATTGGCTCTAAAGGATAAGCTTCGAAGAATCAAGATGGAGAAGGGTGATACTATTTCCACATACCTGAACAAGCTCACCACCTGTAGAGATGATCTTAGTAGTGTGGGAATAACTACTACCGATGATGATATGGTGAGCCTGGCTCTCCTCGACCTTCCAAAGAGCTGGAATAGCTACCAGGACTCTCTGAATGGAAGGGAGAAACCGCTGAATTGGGAACGACTATGGTTGGATCTGATACAGGAGGAGATCAGGAGGAGCACAAGAGATGGTTTTTCATCTAAGAATGATGATGAAGAAAATCTGGCCTTAGAAAGTAAGGCAAGGAAAGGGAAAGGGAAGGCTTCCCATTCCAAATCGAATTCCTCTCATGGAGGGAAGAAGGTTGACAAATCTAAAGTGATATGCTTTAATTGTCACGAGATGGGACATTATGCAACTAATTGCCCATAGAAGAAGTCCAAGAAGGGATCCTTGAAAGGATCGGAAGGTGAGGCATTAGCCTCTCAATTTGAAATTGACTTTACCCTCATCAAATTCATGGTTTCATCGATGGTGGGATGTGTTTGGTATCTTGACAGTGGAGCCTCATTCCACATGACCGGCGATAAAATTTTATTCAGTACCTTGGAGGAGAAAGACCTCAAGATTAGCATAGAGATGGGTGACGATGGAAAGTATAGTGTTTCAAGAGTGGGCATGTTTTCTTTTCAAAGGGAGCATGGATCTTCTCTCACCTTGACAGATGTGAAGTATGTGCCTAGAGTGAAGAAGAACATGGTATCGGTCGCGATGTTGGAGGAAAAAGGCTACGATGTTGTCTCCAGTGAAGGAAATGCGTTCCTTAGACACATAGCCACGGGTCAAACCAAGAGGATTGGGATTTAGGTGAAGAATCTCTATAAACTAGAGGTGGATGATTATGCAGCATTGAGTTCAAAAGAAGAATTGGTGCAAAGCCAAGACATTGGCGAGTTATGGCACAGGCGGTTGGGCCATTTGCATCATGTGGCCTTGAAGATAATGCAACAGATCTCTACTAGACTTCCCAAAGGTAAACTTGAGAAAGTTGACACATGAAAAGGTTGTACCTTGGGGTAAGTACACAAAGTCTTCCTTTCATGATCGAGATAGTCGAGCTGAAGCTATCTTAGAGTGAGTTCATACTGATTTTTGTGGACCATTCTTGATGGCCTCCACAATGAACCAAACGTATTATGTGATTTTCATTAATGACTTTTCTTGTAAATGATGGATTTATTTCATGCAGAAGAAGGACCAAACCTTCTCAAAGTTTTTTGATTTCAAAGCTTTAGTCGAGAAAGAATCTGGGAAGAAGATCAAGGCCTTGAGAAGCGACAACGGTGGAGAATATGTCTCTCAAGAGTTTAGGGACTTATGTGTAGCGAGAGGAATTAAATGGGAGTTGACGGCACCCCATAACCCACAGTAGAATGGGATGGCTGAAAGGAAGAACAGAACGATTGTAGGGGCAGCTCACGTGATGTTGCATGACCAAGGCCTATCACTTCATTTGTGGGTTGAGGCATGCAACATAGTGATCTATTTGTAGAATAGAAACCCACATCGCATACTTGGGATGAAGACACCAAAGGAAGCTTTCTCTGGTAAGAGACAAGATGTGGGTCACTTTAGGATCTTTGGCTCATCGATATATTTCCATGTGACCAAGGATGCACGGAAGAAGCTTTAGCCGACAGCAAAGTAGGGGATACTTGTGGGGTACACCGATACACCGCACAACTATCGGGTGTGCTTGCCTACCAGTCGGAAGACCGTGGTTCACAGAGATCTCAAGTTTCATGAGCAGAAGGGCATGCGAGTTTCCCTTGAGAGGGAGCTCCAACTACAATCTATGGAGGAACTGTTGGTTCCTAAGGAGGAGGAGCCTCAGACTAATGTGGAGCAGCCACATGTAGAGGTTCTAGGAGTGGAGACATCCACTCAAGAAGAGTCTTCGAGGGAGGGACGAAAGTGCACGAGAGAAGCTGACATATTGTTGTCAGATGCGAGAGAGAATGTGGGAAAACCATCTTCTCATTGCATACAGAGGAGGTCACTTGAGAGGTACACTGGATACATGGCCTTTGTTGGGGAATTTGTTGAGACCAAGCCATCTTCCTTTGAGGATGCAGTGCAGTAGCCGATTTGGGTTGACGCTATGGTGAAGGAGTATGACTCCATAGTTCGGAACAATGTTTTGGATGTGGTTCCAAGACTGGAGAACAAGCCAGTTGTGAGTTCCCGTTGGTTTTACAAGGTAAAGCAAGCTGTTGATGGTAGTGTCGAGAAACACAAGGCAAGATTTCTTGCCCGTGGTTTCTCACAGGCCGAGGGGATCATCTATGATGAGACTTTTGCTCCTGTAGCAAGGTACTCATCTATCAAATCGATGGTGCCACTATCAGCACAGATGGGTTGGAAGATCCATCAAATGGATGTGAAGACTGCATTCCTCAATAGCAAGATTGAGGAAGAGGTGTACATAGATTAGCCGGAAGGTTTTGAGACCTTCAATTGTAAGTCGCATGTGTGTTGATTCAAGAGAGCTTTGTACAGGCTGAAGCAATCACCTCGTGCTTGGTACAACAGGATCAACAACTACTTCACCGGGTTGGGCTTCACAAAGAGTGAAACAAATGCGAACCTATACCTCATCATTGTGAAAGGTAAGTCGTTGATCATTGTTCTTTATGTTGATGATCTCATATTAACAAGTGATGATTAGTTGATCATGTCTTGCAAGGAGTACCTTGCAAGAGAATTCGAGATGAAAGACATGGGACTCATGCACTACTTCCTTAGCATGGAAGTGCGGCAGAAGGATGGGGAAGTGTTTGTGTCTCAAGGCAAGTATGCCAATGAGATACTCAGGAGATTCCACATGGAGAAGTGCAAGCCCATGCAGACTCCTCTAGCAGGTAATTGGAGGAAGGAGAATGCTACTTCAGGAGAAGTAGTAGAGGTTACTATGTACAGGCAGCTTGTGAGTTCACTGATGTATTTAGTGAACACACGACCAGATTTGTGCTATGCGGTGAACCAGCTGAGTCAAGCTATGGTTCAGTCTACCAAGATGTTTTGGAAGGCAACTAAGGGAGTGAAGGTACAAGGCTTCACTGATGCAGATTGGGCAAGGATTCCATCAAATCAGAAGAGAACGTTAGGAGGAATTTTCAACCTTGGGTCAACTGCAGTTTCTTGGTATTGTAGGAAACAGAGGTCGGTTGCACTCAGCTCAATAGAGGCTGAATACATGACTGCAAGTCGGGCAACATGTGAGGCCATCTCGATGCGGAAAATTCTAGTTGGTTTGTTTGATAAGAGGATGGATCCAACTGTGATCTATTGCGATAATCAGAGTTGTATCAAACTCTATGAGAATCTAGTACTTCATGGTAGGTCCAAACACATCGACATCCGATATTATCATCTCAGATACTGTGTGGCGAGGAGGATCATGTTCTTGCAATATATTTCGACAGAGGAGTAAGATGCTGACATTTTGACAAAGGAATTACCAAAGTGTAAATTCGAGTTCCATAGAGACAGGATTGGGGTGGCAAATAATCCCTTTCTTGTTGAGAGGGAGTGTTGAAATGTGGCTACAAGAATATTCCAATTTTAATTTGTCCTTGAATTAAAATTGAGAAATAAAATTCGAATTTACTCTCACCAGTTGCTTGGAAAATAATTAATTAATTCATCTTGAGTTAATTAGTTGGAGAAATTCAAGCTAGAAGTCTTTGTGAAGTCATGCAATAGTTATTCCTTAAATTAAGGAGATTATCCCTTAATTAAGGAGATAAGGATGAGTTATATTTGAGTTATATTTGAGTTGTAATTAGTTAGCTCATTTAACTGAATTATGTCCAGTTAAATTAGTTCAAAATAGTTTGAGGAACTAATTGTGAGTTCAGACAGTTAATGCATGCATGCATCAAACTAGTGTACTCCAGATAACTTAAGGTTCTCTCATCATAAACTGATGCATGTCTATTCAAAGAAAGACCCCGTTGAGCTAAATGTCAAGGATAGGTTACTATCAATTGCATGAGTATTCCTATAAATGAAACTCATCCATGTAGAATGATTAAGGTTCCTTCAGGATTGTGTAGTTATATAGGGTGTGAGATCAGTGTGAGTGATCAATGTTACACTTGGTAACAGGAGGATCACCCAGGAGAAATTATGCAAGGAGATAGGAGGCTTGGAGAGCTGAAGGGAAGGTTTGTGAAAAGCCTTGTTTTCCTGTGAACATCCAAGAGGATTGTACTAAGAGCTGGCTAGCTGTGAGAGCTAAGGCTTTATGTAATCTTGATGTATTTCCACCTTGTATGATAATACATATAGTGGGGTTTTTAGTTGAGGCTTTACCTTGGGTATTCTTCTGTGTTTCATGTGCATTGATTTTGCTTCTGGTTATATGTGTTCTACTTGATCTTGGTCAAATCTATTAAGCTTCTGCAAGTTTGATTGTTGAAGTAGATTAAAGTATTTTGCTTAGTTATATTGCGTAATCAGGTTAATCTACAATCAGAATTTCTACACTTACAACCTCAAGTGACTTTTGAGCCATTTGACAAGTGGGGCATGGACTTCATTGGGCCTATCAACCCTCCTTCAAAGAAAAAGCAGTACATTATTGTGTGCACTGTTTATTTGACTAAGTGGGCCGAAGCCAAGGCGATTAAGGTAGCAATAGAAGAGAAGGTGGTTGAGTTCCTAAGGGAGAATGTATTCTACAAATTTGGGTACCCTAGAGAACTAGTCACAGACCAAGGTAGCCAATTTACCTCCAACATGATTGAAGAACTACTCAGCCATCACAAAATAAAGCATAGGACGTCACTCCCTATCATCCACAAGCTAATGGGAAAGTGGAGGTGACCAACAGGGCATTGGAAAGCATCTTAACCAAGGTAGTGAGCAGCAACATGAAGGATTGGGCAAAGAGACTAGTCGAGGCCACCTATGCCTATAATACAACATGGAAGACCACCATTGGATTTACACCCTATGAGTTGGTATGTGGGAAAAAGGCTTTTTTGTCCATTGAGTTTGAATATAACACATTGAGGATGGTAGCACAACTATATTTGGATCTCAGTCATGCACAGAAAGAAATATTGTTCCAATTGAATGGCTTGGATGAATTCAGAATGCAAGCCTTCCTACATATAGAGATATTTCAACTTCAGAGGAAGATATGGGATGATAGAGATATTAAGGAGATGAAATTTTGAGAGGGCGGTTTGGCATTGTTATATTATTCTAGGGATAAAGAATTCAAGGGCAAGCTAAGGACAAGATGGCTCAGACCTTATGTGGTAGAAAGATGCCATGATGATGGTTCAGTGCAAATCAGAACTATAAATGAAGAAGCCATTCCACTGCTTGTTAATGGACACCAATTGAAAATGTACAAAAGGCCTTTATCAAAACAAGAATTCATTGACAATATCAATAAGACAGTGATGATGGTGGAGAAAGTTCTAGCTCGTCCCTCATCAAGGCACTAAAAAAGAGAAAAAAGAATAAGGATTCAGGTGAAAAGCTCCATGAGGTGCCTAAGTCCCATCTTGGGTTGAAAACCTCATGAGGCAGCCCAAGGATGAGAAAAAATGAAAAAGAATAAGAAGATCCCTGGGTGAAAACCTTCCTTGAGGCGCCTAGGGCAGATATCTAGGGTGAAAGCCTCTTTGAGGCAGCCTAAGTGTTTTTAAAAATATATATATAATAATAAAAGAAAAAAAAAAAAATAAGGCATAATTGTTATTTGGAGGTGGGTGAGAAAGACAATCAAGGAGCAAAGAGAAGATCCAAAGGGAACCCTGCCTCACATATATTCATCTCCTTCACTCCTTACCATGCATCCCTCCATCAATTCAATTTTTTTTCACTTCATTGCTTCAATTCAGGTAAAAATTTTGTTTTCTACAGGATCCCCTAAATGGTAGATTGGTTAGGTCACCAAAATTCATACTATACATTATCTAACCAATCACCCCAACCATTACCATCACCCTATCCCATAGACTATCAATCATCAACTACAAAGTCTTCACTAGGATGATCTAGGAGCTCCATAACAGCAACAACATCAAATATTTAGTCACAGTCACCTACAAAATCCAATAAACTATCAGCAGGCAGCAGAGGAAGAAGAAGAATGACCATGCAGCAAATGAACAATGTAGCACCTCTAATCCTCAACAAACTGCAGCATGGCATCAAGACCACAGTTAAGTATACCACTCACTCACTCATATGCATAATTTGATCAAAAGTTGTAAAGGTTAGGAGGTAGTAGGTTTGTAAGTGAAAAGGTGGCCAATTAACATGGTCACCTTTATTAAGTCATCACATACAAAGCAGTGTGTCCTCTCACACATGGTTGTATTCAACTCAAAGAACAAAGGAGGAGTAGGAAAAGAAGTGGTTAACTATGGATTTAACAACTGTGGGAGTTGATTACAAGGAGTGGCAATGATGAGGTGGTATAAAGGGAAATAAAACATCGTTTGCATGAATTCATGCATTCCACCTCCTTGAAACTCGCTCACTCAAGTAGCTCTCATAACTCTGGCCACCCACTAGAAGCAAGGATCCATCATTCTACAAGAGAATTCCTATAACAAAAGTCTACAAGAGAAGTCTACAAGATACACACAGGCAGTCTACAGGATAGGCAGAGAGGGGTTCAAGAGGGAATATCAAGAGAATTGTCCACTGCCACCATTCTAAAGAGGGAGGATCTAAAAATCCATCCCCATTTACAAGAAAATGAGCTAGAAGTCATCTAAAAAGCTAGTGGATTACATACACAGGAAACTCTATTTTCTCAAGAATTTGCTCATTCCCTCACTTCACACAGTAGAATCCATGCCACTGTTATAGTTAGAGGGCTCACTATAGATATAACCCCAGAGTTGATCAGTAGGGTCACCACACTTCCCCTAGGAATTGCATGGAGAAAAGAAGACAAAGTAGACAGTTAGGTGGCAAAAAGGAAATTCCTTGTATAAGGTGAAGAATCCATAGAGGATAAAAATGGAGTAAGGAGGGACAGTCTGCCATACCCATGGAGCTAGGTAGGCTACCAACTCATCAAATATATCTCATATGAGGGTAGATACCATGTTGTTTATGTCTACCATTTTAGGATGCTTGAAGAACTAAGATTTGGGGTAGAAACAACAGTTCACCAAAGACTCAGCATACCCTATTTCTTGATGCAATCACTCATAGACTCCAAAAACAAAGTAAAGGTGTTCATGTCGGTATTTTCATCCTGCCATCAGTGATGAAAAATCCTCTTTTCATATCATTTTAAGGGTTGGATTCAGCTAGATGCTCATGTATTGAACACATATCACTTTGTAGCAGTTTTGGCACGAAACTAATAAAGTTGCAGCTATTTTTATGGGATCCCTGTTGTATGGCCTTTAGCATGTGTTTATTCTTCTATTATTATGTTCTCATGTTATTTATGTATGCCTCCTTCATATAATTTCTTCTGATTGGTTGTTTTCAAGTCATATAGGTGGAATACATTAGGTTTTAATGCTCTACCTTGGGTATACACTAGTATTTCATGCCTTTTCTACTGTTTAGGAAGGATTCATGACCTGCTCATTCTTATACGGGAATAGTGTCCACTCGGATGCTGCAATTCCCACTAAGATGGGTGGCTATCTTAGAAACAAACAATCAAAGTCTACTATTGATTCCTTTTATGAAAATAGATGAGAGGAGAACCAAGAGGGCCAATCTGAGTCTTGCACTCGATTTCCTCTCCTTCTTGATAGAGTTTTTCCGCTTCTTCTTTGTCTGCCCATCTTCAAAGGACTTGTGGAAATAATGCAGGATCATATGTGCATTAACCATATACATGCATATATAAACAAGTACACAAGAATATGGAAGGAAACAAGAATAGCTTTATTCAGGTGAAAAGTAGCAAGAAGATTACAACCATGTGCTCTGACCCAGCATCATCCTCTAGCTAAGAAACCCTTCTTCACCTCAAGCAAAGCTAGATCACCCAACACTGTGAATGTACACCAGAATACCAACAACACTTCTCTATAAGATACAAAATTCCAGCCTCTGGATCTCTGTGATGAGGGATCCAATATAGATGATTACAGAGAGGTGAGTCATATTTTGGGATCTTGATTAGTTTCTTCTCTCTGATAGTTCCTGCTTCCACTTGGAGAATGATGATCTCTTACTCATCCCTGGTCAAAAATGGAAGTGGCAAGTGTTAGAGGGGAAACTTCTGGAAGATTCCATGATCTTCCACCTTGCATTTTGGTCCCTACCATTTGTCCATTCCCGACCATCGCACCCTACAGAGGAGCCAAATAGTATGTGTCACACCCTGTACATTGGGAAGGTGATATGCATCGTACCCTCTACATGGAGCTTTTAGTATGGTCTAGTTTTGACCATTTATGACTAGTTTTCAGTGGAGAACTTCTGGGAGATGATGTAATTAGTTGACCTTGTTCCTTTAGGCAGTGAAGCAACCCTTTTA
>APFE031364259.1:39235-122824 GCA_000404065.3 Pinus taeda
CTTGGTCAGACTTAGCATTTGAAATGGTGTTTGGGGGTTGTGATGCAGAAGAAGGGTTCCTTTTGAATGATCGAAAAGGTTTCTTGGGAACAGAGGATTCTATGACCTGGTTTTTAATTTTGACCATTTCATTAGACATTATTTTTAACACTTTCTGAAGGCTTGCGAGATCAAAAGGGTCCTTTGAAGATTTCTTCTTAGATTCATCCTTAAATGTTACTTTCTTTGACTTCATTTCATCTATTTGTGATCTCTTTTCCAAAGCTATGATTCTTCTTTCTATAGACAGGGCTTCTTTCATGTTTTCTACAAGGGTAGCCTTATTGGCTCTATCTACAAAAATCAGAATATTAGAAGGAAGAGATGATATATATCATTCTATTTGTACATCTATAGTAGGTTTAAAGGGAGCTCAGATTTTATTTAGCAATTTGTTAAATTTGGAGTTGAAATCTTTGATCTTTTCATCTGGATTAACTTTGAAATTAGAAAGATCATTGATCAAGGATGCTATGGTCCTATCATCACCAAATTTTGTAAGAATTACTTATTGAAAAGTATCACAGTCTCTAATTGAACCCGCTAGAAGGGAAAAATACCAATACCTAGCAGATCCTTGGAAAGTATAAGGAAACATCTGTTGGATTGCTGGGGCCTGACCTAGGTTCAGAGTTGAATAGCCAAACAAATCCCTGTACTATTTGCCCTTTCGGCAACATTCCACAGAGCGCGGACTAAGATCTCACTCGAAGTAGTATGGGGGGGTATTGGAACTATGTTTCCACACCCTTGAGATGTCTGAGAGGTTGAATTAGTCTAACTGCTAGTCCTTGTGTGTAGGTTTCTTTGCGCACTTGCCTGGCCTCCTTGTCCTGATAGATTTTCTTTCACGCAACCCTAACTAGGGGTTGTGGGGTGTCCGCACTGTTGGAGCAACGTTCTTCACTATTCCCTAAATCACGCCCAAGATCTTACTTACCTTTTTACACCAGTTAGTTATCTTCATGTAAATAGATGCCTTATGTTATATTTATTTATACAACACGTTCATATAAGTTCGCACAAAAAATAAACTGTAAACTTGCAAATTATACCCACTAATACATAAAGCACGAAAAAATACACAGAAATATGGTAAAACTTGTCTTTATTAATTCTTCCGATGGTTACATACTCGTCCTGCCTTGCGCACTCAGCTACAAGGATTCGCACACTCAGCTACAGGGGTCCACGCAATCAGTTGCGAACTACTAGGTCTCTGTGCACATAGCTACAGTGCCTTCATCTACTCTACGACCCAAAGACACACTTTACACTTCCACTGAATCTCTTAAACTCATCATGCTTCTATTCTATTCCCTCATTCGCTATCTTCTACACTTAGAGCCTCACTCTATTTATACAATCCCATGGTCTGCGAAAAATGGGTAGATCTTTCAAGCCAACATTACATTACAAAAACAAGGGTGGACAACCCTCTGAATCTATTATGGCTTTGCGCTTTGCACCCAAAAATCGCAAAGTCTTTACAAAGGACTTGGTCAAAACCTGGTCTTTAAGCCCCAAAAAATGCCTTGGGGGGATTCCATGCCCAACAGGACCCCAACATAAACATTGTGACTCACCCTCGAGTTACTTTGTCGGTGCAGAGATCTTCGTGCAGAGTCCCTCCAACTCTACTCGAACCACTGCAAGGTCGGCAATGCACTAAGTGACTACCTGATAAATCTCCTATACCTACTATTCCGAGAACGCGGTGTTATAATTGCTTCCCTGCTTCTGTTACTACATCCCCTGCATTTGTACGATCTTACCTTCAATTGTTGTTGTGATGGTGAAGGCCTCGTCGATCCAAGGCTGAATGCGCACCTTCAGGACTACTTCTTTGTGCCATGCTGTGTCCACCTGCTCTTTCAATGCTTTGGCCTGTTGCATTCATGCGAGCCTCTGAGTCAGGGCCATCGTTTACGTGGTATCTTTAATGCTATTGTACTACTGTTGGATCTCATGTGCCTCTGTCTCTAAGTGCTGGATGTTGGGGTCCTCATGCAGATTCGTGAGGACCTCAAATTACTCCAACATTTTGGTGCACTCCCTTACTACACTACCAATCACTTCCAACCCTGATGTAATAGTGCTGCATGCTAGTCTCTTACTTCCGCAGGGGTGGACGGCTGAGCCTTCAACTGCAGCTCAACTATGTCAAGGTTTAGCTCCAGCTGAACCTTAGTCATTTCTTCCCGTGCCTCGCGCACCCTTGTTGCTAGTCGGTGGACGAGCGCCTCTACTGGTGTGTCTGCTGGGATGGCCAACTCAGGGACCATCTGACAGGCTTCTTCTAGTACCTGTACCATCTGCATGTTCTGTGACACCACTTTGTCGTGCTGCAAGCTCAACTGCTCCATGTTGATCTTTTGCTCACTTAGTACTTACAGTGCATGGCTCTCCCTAGCCCGCAGTTCTACAGTAATCCCATCCTGCAGAATGTATAGCGTCTCCCGTGGGAGCACATCCATGTTGATCATGATACCTTTGAGTGCACTAATCGTAGGCTTGTTGGCTTCATTTGTGGTGACCAGTGCCCCTTCTGGCAGCATAATGGTGTTTGTTTTCTAGGTGAGTAACATCTTCTCTACTGCAATTGTCCCTACTACGAGACTAGTCAAGAGGGTACCAGCCTGAGGAGTGCGTACTTGCAACTCCTGCAGCTATGCTCTGAGGACCCCCAACACAATCTGGTTCTCTTCCGTGAATTTTTGGTGGCCTTGGAGGGGACATCGCACACTATCTCGTTAATGTCGTGCGTATCACCCTCAATAAGGGTGATCGGGTCAATAGACAACTTTGATGCCTTGACCTTCTTGCGCGGCCCCATACGCTCACTTGGGTGCTGGCACTTCAGTTGTGTTGACGTAGTTCATGGGTCTGCGCCACCCTCCTCTTCCTCTATTTCCTGCCCATGCGAAGGCGACTTCTAGCCCTCACGCACCTTCTTAGTGGCCTCCTATGTTGCTGCTACTGCTGCAGCCTTTTTCTGTTCTGTTGTTGTTTGTGTAGCATCCCATGCCTCTTACACTTTTGTTGCCTCTGTTTCTTACCTTATTTTCTCTGCCAACTGCACCATGCACAGTTTTGCCTCCTCTTTCTTCTTCTGCGCCGCAAACTTCTCTATTGTTGCGATGTCTGGGGTGCGGCACTCTAGCGGCCATGTCTCTAGTACGTAAGAAATTACGTCATTTGTGGCTATAAAGGGTAGCTCACTCCATTTCTTAGCGGGGTCCTTGTGCACTCTGATATAGATGATGTGGAGGTCTGCTTTAAACTCTACAAAACTTTGCAGGTTGTTGTAGATAGTGGGTGATAACCATAGCTTGCGGTTAATCCCCATTCTAATGTGCATTCCCATGAACACCCAGAATATCTTACTATCGCGAATCTGGTTCGCGTCCTTCATGGTACAAAGCGAAGCATACTTCATGGCCTCCAGTAGATCCCTGTCAATTTTGGGGAACTAACTGTCCTCTGGAAATTCCCCTGCCACGAGCACTATGGACAACAAAAACCATGCATAGTGGAACATTTTCCTTGTTCCTGGGCCTCGTGGCAATTTTCTAGGAACTCCTTGTAGAGGAACTCAGACCAGTTAAATTGGACCCCCTCTGTGCACTACTCAGCAAGTGCCACCACCGGCGCGGGTACCTCATCCACATAACACTTGTGCATAACTTTAGTCACCAGTATTTGGGTCACCACTTTAAATTCTTTATTGTTGATGTTGGATATGGCGTAGCCCCTTTTCTTCTTCTCCAACTTGTACTTCTTTTTCATAGCATTCGTAATGGCCAAGTCACTGCTCTTCCCCTCTGAGATGTCTATGGAGTCCTCTCCTTTGCATGGGAGCTGGGTAATGTGGTGGATTACATGGTCCGTGATGGGGGTGGGCTCCTCCAGTTGCCTGATGATGAAAATTGTTATTGGCGTGCGTTGGAAATGCGGCACCTAGAGCAGGTTTAGTAACCCTACCTTTTCCACTTTGTGTAACCACTTTCGTGGCTTCAATTCGGTAACCCCCGCTGCGGTGTTCTTCTTGGGCTTCATGAGCTGCGCGGTCTCCAAGTGAGAGAACTTCTCATGGTTAGTGAGGTCCCAATCTTCAAATATTAAGCTAGGCACCCATCCCAGGTGTGTGCCCTCAAAGATGATGTCGTCAGGGAGGAGTGGAGTCTGGAGAGAGCTCTTGCTCTTGCCAAGATCCTTGGACACTTTTTCCTTCCCCTTCTGCGGGGGGATATAGGTGGGCAAATTTGTTGGAGGGTGTGTAGGCTTAGTTTTTGCCTCCATGCCTTCATCCTTGTCCTCTTCAATGATAAGTTCCTCCAGGTCTTCCTCCTCCTCATCAGTTTCCAGGTTAATAGCTTTCCCTTTCTCCTACATCGTTCACCTGGTGCGTAGTGGGTTTTGCGGGGACACACATGCAGGAACCATCGGCTATTTATCATTCTTTAGCCTCGGCATGCGCTGTGATATAGGGATTTTCACCACAATCCCGGTGCCTTCAGGGGCATCCCCTATATTTAGGGCTTGTGCAGCTTCCTTGACGGTCATCTCTACAATTTCCATAACTTCCTTAGATATTACCATCGTGTCTGTCTAGAAATCTATCACTTGCGTAATCAGGGGCTCAATCAATGCTCTACACAGGTCAAACAGGGCTCTGCTTAGAATATGCGGAGTATACAACAACTCAATTCGTAAATGGCCAAGTGTTGTTTGTTGGGTATCCCTTTGTAATTTATAGTGCCTTTTGAATTTGAATTTGACTGTTCCCCCCAAATCCAGTTCATTAATGCCCGCTTGGTGGCAGATTTTCCCAAATATTGCCCATAAATTGCATCTTAATTTCCTGCCACCCACTCCATTTGGCTCAAGTCGAGCATCACATCATGAATAGTGACTCCAATGGTCACTTTCCAACCAACCTACGCGGTAGTGCAGCCCCCCTTGCACGGTCACGGACCTTGTGACACTTTATTCCTGCACACAGATCCACCATTATGTAGCTCCCAGGCATAGTAGTTTATAGTCTTGTGCCTCCTCTCAACTACCTAGAGTGCTAAGAATTTACTTCCTATAGTTAGTCAGGTGGCTGCGCCACCTGTATAAGGTTTCTTCTAGTCATTCATCACTTTTCTTGGAACATACCCACTTTTTATTGTTACTGGCTACGTCACACATCTTATCATCTGTAGCGCACCACCATGGTTGATCCATCTGGTAATATGTGGTCGAATCCAAGGCATCAGGCTGATCAATTCATGGCGATAGTCCCCAAATTTGTCAACATGATCGTGTGCACCCTCCTTTGTCATCCTAGGTTCTTTATCGAGAAAATCCTTCTTGATCTCGTCCTTTAGCATCTTAGCTTCCGCTTCCAGCAAAGCACTTTTTTCCCTTAATCGCACCCTGTCTTTCATAAGTCCTTGGAGCCTAGGGTCACCCTGTCAGATTTCCCCATTAGGTCCCAAGTGTTCTGCTTTGTTCAGCTGCGCTACCCCTTCTTTCAAGGTTCCGTGAACCGTCGTATCTGCTGGTGCTACTATGCGCGGACTAGGCATTTTATGCTCCATGCGAATTATAGTGTTCGCTCCATACTCCAGCCTTAGAGGCACCTGTGCTATCAGATTCTTGCACATGGTCCTATAAGCCCATAGAACTGCTCATACGCACAGGTCCTAATTAGTCCGTTGCGCATTGTATATCTTGTTCAGCACATTGCATTCTTCGGTAAAGGCTTCTACGTGGATAACCTTCTATGCACTTGGTATTTCCATACTCCGTGGTTCCAACAGGAGGGGTCATTTGTGCCATTGCCTCACCCGCACATGCTTACTGTCTGTGTCTCCTAACGCAAAGAATGTGTGCATCCACGCACATTTCACACCATATGCCTGTATCCATCTAGATAGGTGGGCGCATTGACCATTTTGTCCAGCAATTTTGTCTATTAATCACATCTAAGCCTTCCCAAACCACATGCACATCATCCTCCTACATTCGCGCCAGTCCTCAAAGCTTCTTTGGTGCATACCCCACCACCTCGTGGGCGTAGCGTGCAGTACCCATGTCAAAGTTTCAAAACATTACTGTTCCGGCACCTCCCTTTCAAATCTATTCAGGAAGTCATCCACCTCACTTTACCCATCATACATAGGCAGATCCCTTACCTCCGTTGATATGCAGTGCACCAATCTTGTCATCATGTTATAGTTCAACGTGGTTACCTCATGTAACTAGTTCTAACATCATTCTATCTGCTCGTCAGAATCTGAGGTGCCAGACCTTTCACGCTCAAATGAGATTCGTCCATCCACGGTTGGATTCACCCAGTTTTGTTCTTGTGCAGTTATCTTGTAGATGTAGTCCAAATCGCCATCGTTGTCATAGTCATGCACTGGCTCCCTATAGTGTGATCCTTCTGTAGGGTCTAATGGTATAACTATGTGCAGAGACTTTTTCTCAAAAATCATCTTGCGCTTCTTCAGATTTATCACCCCATTCATGTCAGTGGCCCAATCTATTCCTAATAGCACGGGGTAGCGATTGTTGTCATCAACATTCTCTATTACTTGGAAGAAAACTAGCGTGCTTGCTCCTTCGATATCCACTATGATTCCTTGCAATCTCCCCATAGGTAGGATATTTTGCTAGTTCTCCATTCACAGTTGGATAGGATACCATTACAGGGTAGGCCTTCCCATGCACTCCCATGTCTGCTTCGATAGAACATTCACGTTTGATCCTAGATCTAGAATCACTTTGTCCATCTCATATTCTCTAATCTGCGCGATCAATCTCATTTGCCTTCTCGTTTTTGTCATGTGATTTTCAAGCTTCTATACTACGCATGGTTCTCCTGGCGCGGTCCCAACGCATCTATTTATGAGTTCCTGCAGCCCCTTTACAACCTTGTTTTCGTGCAGTAGCTTCATGCATGTTTCCTGGAACATTGTAAGCATCGATGGGTCCATTTCCATCTCTGGTATGTTTTTGCTTCCTGAAGTGGAGGCATCAATGAAGCTCTTCCTAGCTTCCATGAAGGTTTCCTTAGCACACTCCAAATCAAACTCTAGTTATTTTATTGGAGCCTTGTGAACCCAAGTACTCTCTTCAAGCTACTTGCCTCTATCATCCCCTATCATAATTCCACTTTGGAGCACAATATTCACATTAGGGTCTTCCTCGTACGGCCCAGACCTCATCATTTGTAGGTTCTGAGTAGGGGGAGGTTGGAGTGCTCCTTTATCACGCAGCCACGCTAGTAGCGTGGGACAATCCTCCGTCTCATGATCAAACAATGTACAATACAAGCATGATCACCACGTTGGATCAGTACAATCGTGGACATAATGTCCTAGCCCTCCGCAACTGTAACATATCAGTTGTCTGCTACCTCTTCTAGGTCCTCCTCCACCTTGGCCTCGTCCGTACCCCTGAAATCTGGTTCGCACCATCCCTACGTTCTGGTCAAAAGGCCATGTTTCGACCTAGACTCTGTAGGTAGGAGTCTGATCCATCATCAACTCATACCTTCTACAGGTGCGCTCATCATGTCCCACTAATTTACAGAAATTACAGAACAACTATTGTAAATTCTTCGTGTACTTATGTAATAAATGGCAGTTATTTGTAGCATGCTTTCCTCCTATCTGACAAATTGTGCACCATAATGTAGAAGTCACCCTTGGTCTTGCTTGTGCCTCCAGTCTCAATGGCATTGGTCCTCCTTCTATAAGGTAATTCACGAACACCAGGAAGTGGTCCTTGTCATGTCCCTATCCCTTGCACTTTATGCACCATACCTCGTCGCGCACTTCTGGGCAAGCGATTCTATCTTACTTTAGACTTTGCATCTCAAGGCACAAGTTATTCAATTGTGCATGAATCTGCTGAACTCCTAGGTTGAGATCCTATATCGGGGTCTCATGCAGTCTCATTGCGACCTCCAAAGCCTCGCCCTGAGTTGTTAGCCTCTGTTGTGACAACGCGTTCCTTAGATGTGGTGTTAACAATGCTACAAACCATTTGCGGTGTTGTCCATCTGTCAATGTCATGTTAGCTTCGAGAATTGTGCACTTTAGTCTTTGATCCAAATCCCAAGGGGTATCGCTTAGTAGCATTGTGATTTCCTTAAACCCAATGATTGATTGTGCCTCTAACTTTGATTTTCTAGATTATTTGTTTAATGTAGCTTGGATATCTGCAATCCCCACATTCGAATTGTCATTGGAATTCTTAATGTACCAGGTCAGCACACGATCCTGTAGAGCGTTGATCAACATTTCCTTTTTATATTGTCACCCATGACTCCCTGCACTTCCCATACAACCTTTATCATGAACCAAAACTGGTCCAGATCTTCATTTCCTACTCCCTCGAACACTCGAAACTTTATCGCGCTTTCCATATTGACTCTGATTGTGGCGGAAGTGGTATGGGCAAAGATGGAGGTGAAGATAGTGAAATTGGCGGTGGTGTGGGTGGGGGTGGTATGCACGGAATCCTCTGCCTTATCAAATTGATCATACTTCTTAGTGAGACCTTCGCGAGCTCTCCCTCATCCCCTCGCAGAGGTGACATCAAGGGGCTAGTTTCTAGTTTTGCATTACCTTCGTTTTTGTAGATTCTCCCACTTCGCGTAGCCCTAAACATAAATTTATTCGCATAACCTGTTTTTCACATAGTAGCATTTTAATCCAAATGTTCAAAGACTTAATTTACTTACCTCGTGGTCCTTTGAGGAAGCGTCTCTCTACTTCGTTGTAGCTAATTGAAGTATCTATCGCGAATTTAGTGATGAATACTCCTAGAATTCGATCGAGCTAGTGATCAACAACGCACACAATCTTATCCTTCGATATCTATGCACCAACTCTGGAGTCACACAATAGGTCTGTCAAGCTTGCCCCTTCCTTGGCTATCTGCTAGCTTCGCGATCCACTCGTGTAGCTTAGTAGGGAAGGATGTGAAGAAACTTTCATGGATGTTTGTGTATAACTAGTAGTCTAACCACTCTTCTTTTGATAGTCGTGGATTCCTGTTCTCCTGTGCCGCGAACTCGTGAATTTTCCTCTCCAACCAATCTTCAATTCCTTTCTTTGTTGGATTCTAGTGAAATGACATCAGAAATATCTATGAAGATCCCGGTTCCGTCAATGGAACCATTTGTTGGATTGTTGGGGCTTGACCTAGGTTCGAAGTTAATTAGACAAACAAATCCTTGTACTACTGGCCCTTTCAATAATAGTCCGCAGAGCATGGACTGAGGTCTCACTTGAAGTAGTATGGGGGCGTGATGGAACCAAGTTTCCACACCCTTGAGATGTATGAGAGGTTGAATTGGTCCAAATGCTAGGCCCTGCGCACAAGTTGCTTCATGCACCTCCCTGGTCTCCGCGCCCTGATAGATTCGCCTTTGCGCAGCCCTAGCCAGGGGTTGTGGGGCTTCCACACTGCTGGAGAAGTGTTCTTCACTATTCCCCTAAATCACACCCGAGATCTTACTTACCTTTTTACACCAGTTAGTTATCTTTACGTAAATATATTCTTTATGTTATATTTATTTATACAGCGCATTCATATAAGTTCGCGCAACAAATAAACTGTAAACTTGCAAATTATACCCAATAATACATAAAGCAGGAAAATATACACAGAAATATGGTAAAACTTCTCTTTATTAATTCTTCCCATGGTTACAGACGCATCCTTCCCTATGCACTCAGTTGTAGGGGTCCGCGCACTCAGCTGCGAACTACTAGTCCTCCGCGCACATAGTTGCAGTGCCTTCTCCTACTCTACGGCCCAAAGACACACTTTGCACTTTGACTCAATCTCTTAAACTCATCATGCTTCTATTCTATTCTTTCATTCTCTATCTTATACACTTAGAGCCTCGCTCTATTTATACAATCCCATTGTCCACGGACCATGGGAAAATCTTTCAAGTTGATATTACATTACAAAAACAAGGGCAGACAACCCTATGACTCTATTATGACTTCGCACTCTGTGCCCACAAATCGCAGAGTCTTTTAAAGGACTTGGTCAAAACTTGGGCTTTAAGTCCCAAAACATGCCTTGGGGGATTCCATGCCCAACACAGTCTAATTACAACATATTCATGTGCAACCCCATTGAGATTCATGGCTAACATAATATTATTTAGATGTTCTTCGGTCGGGAGAGCATAGTCAGGATTATACTTAGGCAACCATTTTTCTGGGTTTGTTGGGAGTGCATTTGGATTTGCAACTAGGACTGCACCAGGATGTGTCTAAGGTTGATTGGCCATAACCTGAGTTGGGGAGTGAGAAGATGCGAAGGTCGGTCCAGAAGTAGGTATAAATGGCAAATAACTTACTACTGGGTTAGTACTACTATTGGTAGTACTAATTTAGAGAAGTGGATAATTGAGAAGTCGTGGATTGAGTAGAAGTGGATGGGGAAGTGAATGGATGGAAAGGTGATGTGAACTCACTGGTATCTGATTCAGATCTTGATGAAGTAACTTTCCTATGTCGTGGAGGGATGGGGAACTCGAAAGAGGTGACCCCAAGTCTTTCACTTTGTAGTCTAGTCAATACACCAATTTTTTGTAATAAGGAGGTAACACTTTCTTCAAAAACTTCGGGTCTCTCTCGTTTCTCGGCAGAAATGGATATCTGTTCCAATTTCTGTATCAAAGAATGAACTCCAAGAGACTCGTGAGTGTAATCTGGAGAGCGTGGTTGCCTTACTACTTTAGGAAATGAGGGAGATGTTTCTACAACTTCAAACTTCTGATTAGGAGATTGTGAACGAGTTTCAGAAGGTGTAGAAATGGTGGAGGGGTTTTGACTCTTATGAATGCTTTTTCACCTATATGTTCAGGTTTATATTCCATTCACAGTTGAATTCCCTCCTTCTAGCACCCAAATGTTGCGGCCTCAGAATTCTACTGTCAAAACATGGGGGATAACCACCCAGTCAGGACCTTAAGACAACTCCTTTTCCGTTTAAAGTGGTGGCTCCGACTGGGGATAATTGGACCAGTTTCCCAGTGTGGGTTTTAAGATGAGAGTGGGTGATTCATGAGTGTTTTCAATAGGATAATGATAATCTAAATGACCTATTCTATGATGCAATTTCTCTAACTAACTTATTCTAATATAAACCCAGGTATTTCTGTGTGGTATGTGATCTACAAATATATATGTTTAACATGTGATAATAAAGATTCAACACAACTAAATAGAGATGATAACGTAAAATATAATTCCTTTGACTAAATAGTTAGTCAAAGAAATTTATAAAATATATCGCATATATGATGGGTTATGTATGAAAATCACAATTTCAGTTAGGCATCATACATAATTGCAATTAATGCTTAACAGAAACAATGCATCTCACATATAATTCATGAAAGTAAAGTTTTTCCACTAATTAAATGTAAACATAATCAATCATACAAGATAATAATACCATATGTGTGAAGTCCTGCTCATTTGACAAATGACATAGAACAACTTCTTTCTTCAAATCAAACTGTCTCGCAAGAATACAAAAGTGCATCAACAAAGGAAAGTAGTTTGATATCTAAAAGAAACGATCATGTTCCATAATTTCACCAAAGCATTCACAAACTTACAATAGTGCATTATTTGCAAATGTTTTTGATAAAATTGTAGACCCTTCTCTAAATACATGAGAAGGGTATAAATACTATTCTAAATAATATGCAAAAATAGATTATACAAAATTTGAGGAGGTTTCAAAGAACCTTCCTCCTAACTAGGTAACTAACTCCAAAAATAAACAGAGGCTAAATGAACAGAACTAAGAGGATGACTTGTTGTTTGCAAGCTTGTCCTTTAAATTGCAAATATCAACCATTGGTTGAATTTGAGGAGGTGCCCCGAAATGTGTCCTGAGCTATCCATGAAGATCACATTGGTGAGCGGTGGTAGCATCTGTTGAGTCGTATCAAGGGAGCAATTGAGAGTCATAATCTAGCTATGTGGCTTAACAAGATACTGCCAATACGACTCCCAGTTGGTCATGGTCAATTTTGTAATTGCCTCTCTTTGACTCCACACATTTTCTTGCCAGCCTTTATACAAAGCATTTAAATTTAGCATCTCTCTCATATTGCCTTCTTTAATGATTGAATTTAGGCTTTTGTGACCATATCAAATTTGAAGATTCTTCGGCAAAAATCACATAGAGATACTTTCGTCGACGCGTTTCGAACCAACCAGTGTGGTCCATCGTCAGGACAAGTTGAATGAGCAGATCTCACTTTGCACATTAAATAGACAGGGCAGAATATCCAATGACCCAATTTTACTAGACAAGGTAACGACTAAAATGACAACAGCTAGATTTGACCGGGAAATGGCTAGTTTGACTTTTATAAGGGGTAAAAACTTTATTTATTTAAATAAGTTAATGCGGTTATAAATGTAAGTGGACCATTATAAATATATATTAGAATTAATATATTATCATAAATTAAATTATTTTCAAAAATATTAAAAATAGAGTGATCTATAAATAGTTAATTAAATTTTAATATAAGTTAAAGGGCCATATATATTAAAATAAATTAACTTAAAATTGTTAGAATAAGTAAAATACAAAACAGTACATCAATTTAAAAGTGTTAGATATCCAAGTTCTTATATAAATATTAGTTAGTTATAAAAATAGAGTAATAGTTAATTATATTTTAATTAAAATATAAGTTAAAGGAATTAAAATAAAATTAATTTTATATTCATAGTCAAGAGCTTTTAAAATTATAAGTGTTAGAAAATTATTAGAAATTAATTAATAATCTATTTAAATAGTATATTAGTTAAATAATTAATAAAATGATTTTAATTTTAAAAAATAATTACGTTTAAGATTAATCAATCCAAGAGTTTTTATAATGTAGAAAATATTTTAATAAATTTTATAAATTAAAATACAATTAATTTATATTCAAATCAAAGAGTTTTTAAGAAATATAAATATCTAGTGTTAAAAATTACAATATTAGAAATTAATTAATAGTCAAATTTAAATAAGTATATTAATTAATTATAAATAGATTAATTCTAATTTAATTCTATCAATTAATTATAAAATAAATTAAGTTTAAGAGTGAATAAATACTAGAGAATTCAAGTGTTAGAAAAATATTACCATATTAAAAATTAATTAAAAGCTTATTGAAGGGAGGGGGAGAAAAGGAAGAGAACGACTAGGAGGAGAGGGTTGGGACCCAACAACTACTGATCTTCCAGCCATCCTCTCTATTGAGATTGTTCGGCCTTTTTTCAATCTACAGGGCTTCCCTAAACTTCGAATGATGGAATTGTGGCACTCTAGCAATCACACTAGCTTCCTCGATGCAAACATGATGATTGGTTTTCTCCACATGATTTGCTAAAGTGGAAGACTTGGTTCTCATATGCTTAAGGTCAGCTGCGTGCTCACTAATCCTTTGATTAATGGAGTGACCAGTCTCACCAATATAGGGGGTCCCACATGAACAGGGAATAATATAAACCCCTTTCATGTCCTTGGGGTCAATAGGATCCTTCATAGATCTGAGGGACTTACGAATGGTGTTAAGAGGTCTAAATGTTGTGGGGACATTATGCTTCTTAAGAATCCTCGCAATATTGTCTGTGGTCCCTTGAACAAATGGAAGATGTACACTAGGAATTTGTTCTTTAGGTCCTCTGTTGGTTAACGAATTCTCAGTAGCTTTGAGGAAAGACTTTTGTCCCAAGTGTCTACTATAACCGTTCTCACAAAGACATTAAGGAGATGGGATTTCTCCTCCTCGAAGCTCTTTTTAGCAGATATCCGTAAGGCCTGATTCGCAAGGGTGTTGAGAACCCCCAACTTCTAGGTTGGGAAATGGTGGGAACTAGCATGAAGATACTGCTCCGTATGAGGTTTCTTACGAAACACGCAGTGGGAGAGGGAACCATCCTTATTCTTAGAGATAAGAATACCAAGGAAAGGGAGGCAACCATCGACTTCTTGTTCCTTAGTGAACTTAATGGCCGAGGATTGACTATTGAGATGGTCGAAGAAGAGATTCAACTCTTCTTGGCCATGAGACCAGATGACATTAGTATCATCTACATATCTTTTCCAAAGCTCTAAACTCAGTCTGCCTTTTGCCCAAGCTTTGGAGATATGTAGATGATACTAATGTCATCTGGTCTCATAGCCAAGTGGAGTTGGATCTCTTCTTCGACCATCTCAATAGTCAATCCTCGGCCATTAAGTTCACTAAGGAACAAGAAGTCGATGGTTGCCTCCCTTTCCTCGATATTCTTATCTCTAAGAATAAGGATGGTTCCCTCTCCCAGCGAGTGTTTCATAAGAAAACTCATACGGAGTAGTATCTTCATGCTAGTTCCTACCATTTCCCGGCCCAGAAGTTGGGGTTTCTCAACACCCTTGCGACTCAGGCCTTAAGGATCTCTAATGAAGAGAGCTTCGAGGAGGAGAAATCCCATCTCCTTAATGTCTTTGTGGAGAATGGTTGTAGCAGACACTTGGGACAAAAGGCTTTCCTCAAGGCTGCTGAGAATTCGTTAACCAAAAGAGGACCTAAAGGACAGATTCCTGGTGTACATCTTCCATTTGTTCAAGGGACCACAGACAAGATTGCGAGGATTCTTACGAAGCATAATGTCCCCACAGTATTTAGACCTCTTAACACCATTCGTAAGTTCCTCAGATCTGTGAAGGAGCCTATTGACCCCAAGGAAATGAAAGGGGTTTATATTATTCCCTATTCATGTGGGACCCCATTAATTAAAGGATTAGTGAGCACACAACTGACCTTAAGCATATGAGAACCAAGTCTTCCACTTTAGCTGAGCATGTGGAGAAAACCAATCATCATGTCTGCATCGAGGAAGCTAGTGTGATTGCTAGAGTGCCGCAATTCCATCATTGGAAGTTTAGTGAAGCCCTTGAGATTGAAAAAAGGCTGAACGATCTCAATAGAGAGGATGGCTGGAAGATCAGGTAATTGTTGGGTCCCAGCCCTCTCCTCCTAGTCATTCTCTTCCTTTTCTCCCCCTCCCTTCAATAAGCTTTTAATTAATTTTTAATATGGTAATATTTTTCTAACACTTGAATTCTATAGTATTTATTCATTTAAAAACTCTTTGATGATTAATTTAAACTTAATTTATTTTATAATTAATTGATAAAATTAAATTAAAATTAATCTATTTTATAATAATTAATATACTATTTAAATTGACTATTAATTAATTTCTAATATTTAATATTTTAACACTTGATATTTATATTTCTAATAACTCTTGACTATGAATATAAAAAATTTATTTATTTTATTTTTATATCCTTTTAACTTATATTTTAATTAAAATATAATAACTATTACTTTATTTTTCACTAACTAACTAATATTTATAATAAGAACTTTGATATCTAAAAATTTTAAATTAATGTAAATTAATGTATTTTACTTATTCTAACAATTTTAAGTTAATTTATTTTAATATTATATGTCCCTTTAACTTATATTAAAATTTAATTAACTATTTATAGATCACTCTATTTTTAATATTTTTGAAAATAATTTAATTTATGATAATATATTAATTCTAATATATATTTACAATGGTCCACTTACATTTATAACCGTATTAACTTATTTAAATAAATAAAGTTTTTATCCCTTATAAAAGTCAAACTAGTCATTTCCCGGTCAAATCTAGCTATTGTCATTTTAGCCGTTACCTTGTCTAGTAAAATTGGGTCATTGGATATTCTGCCCTGTCTATTTAATGTGCAAAGCGAGATCTGCTCATTCAACTTGTCCTGACGATGAACCACACTGGTTGGTTCGAAATGCGTCGACAAAAGTATCTCTATGTGATTTTCGCCAAAGAATCTTCAAATTTCTTTAATGATATTGGTGGCGAACATGATGTGATTCACTGCCTTAATGATATTCTTTGATACCCCAGCTGCCCTTGCGACTGTTAGCCCAACCTCTAGCTCTTGTTCGAGCTGTGCAATACTTTCCTCTTTTTCCCTTAGTAAAGTAGAGACTTCAGTAGCCTTGTCCATAATGGCCGATGTGTATGCTCCTGTGAACTATGATAGTCTAGTCAAGTTCTCAGCCAGATTGAAAGGAATGTCCTTCCAAACAACGTCAATCGTCTCGTTTCCAGGTGGGAATTCGAGTGTATCTACCCTTCTCCTTTTTCTCTGCCTTCTAACTACAATCTTGTGGAGAGGGCTATAGAACACATCAAGTGGAGGTATTTCAATTACTTTCAGAACAATTTTTGATGTGGGCAGAGCAGGGATAATTTCAGTATGCTGGGACATTGTCTCTTGTTCCTCCATAGGCTTGGACTATTTGCCGATAGACTTGGGCTGAGTATCTTTATGAGCATGCAGAGGAGTTTTACATTTCTCTGTTTCTTGGGTATTTGTGGATTTTGGAATGCCTTGCAATTTCTGATTAAACTGATCCCACTTCTACTCCAAACTACTGCATTTGACCTATGAACTGATCTCTATAGTTGGGGTTCTCATCACTTGTTTATCAGCTGACTTCCTTCTGGACTCAATTGTGTTGTCTGCATCTTGGGGTTTCCTTGTGTTTGGTGTCTGCTCAGTGTTTACCTGAGAGTCTACTTGAGAGCTAGGACCTCCACTATCAATAGTGACACTTCGTGTAGTCTTATCCTTAGGCGTTAATAGATGCATTAGGATCACCTGGAGCCTCTCATTTCTAAATTCCTAAAATATTTGAAAATATTCAGGTTTCAAATTTGCCTTTGCCCATTGGAATGCTTGTTCGAAGGATACGACCAACTATAACAAGTCCTCAAAATAATTATCTTCATGGTTGTATGGCTTGAGCTTTACTCTAGTAGTGACATTATATGCCACTTTGTTTGTATCAAATTTCCTCTTAGGCAATGTATGAAGCCTAAGGGCTTCCATATGTGTTGATTCCTTAGAAGCATGAACAAAATTTGCTAAAGAAAAAGAACTGCATTTGACAAGGAAAGTGGTCCATAATGACTTCTTGCCATCTTTGAGAACTTTAGTTAGGCCTTTTCCCACAGTTTGGTAGGCAATCTCTCTTGCTAATAATTTATCAGAAACATATAAAGGAAGGACATGTGGATTGACTGTGCTACCAAAAACCCTAATGTAGGTGAACCATTCTTCAAATAAATATTTTCCAATAGTAAGGAGGTTTGTTGCAGCTTCTTGGGAAAACCTAGGGGCTTTCTTATTGAAAATTATTTGATGCAGGGGAAACAAAACATCATGAAATATCTTATAGAAGTGAGGTATGTAATGTGATTCCCATATTTGTTCATGACTGAGATGGATTGGGTAGGGGTCCTATAAGGTCCATTTCCAACCCATGGTTGGAAATGTCATGCAAAAAAAGATAGCATCCATAATGTAGGCACTAAAATAGAACACAGGGAGGTTATCTGAAGAAGAGGCTTTCTTCTGTCAATATTCAGTAATGGTGGTGGCTAGCTTGTTAGATAAGATGGAAGGCCAATTCATGATATGGGAATTAACACAGGCATCAGTCAGAGGAATCCATTCTATTGAAAACTTAGTATTATTGGGTAGCCCATACAATCTACATAACATGGTTGCCACATAGTTGTAGGGGTTTTCCAAAGAGGCTATAGCATACATACCCAATTTGTCATATTTGAATTTTTTGTCCAACACTCTCCAACCTTGAATTAGCTTGAAGGGGTCTGGGTTCTTCTTTGCGAAGTTAGCCAAAAATGTGCTATCATAGATATCCTGTGGGTTAGGTATGTGGTACATTTTCTTCAAGTCCTTTTCTTTGAACGACCCTATGAGCTCCATTCTTGAATTCTTGAATTACCTATCTTCAATGATAAGGTTTTCGATCACCCACTTGATCATATCTGTGTATGGGAGGATTTTAGCTCTTGCTCCTATCCTATGAAGGAAAGAACAGGAAGCATCTTAGCATTGAAGTCTTGAAGGCCTTGTTGAGTCAGTTGTTGCTCTTGTAACAATGATTTTAGGAGTTTCGTCCTCCAGCCTATTGTAAATCACTTCCCAAGCTGGTGTGCCTCTAACAACATCACAAACTACGTTAGTGAAGATAGGAGCCATCTTTGTAAACTCAGATTCAACAATGGTATGCTTGCTCTGTTTCTGCATCACCTTTCTTAGTGACATGTCTTTTGTAGCTTGCCTACAATATACAAGATATATCAGCACAGATGATATCAGGTAATTAAGACTGAAAGCTTCTCTAAAATGACTTTGGATCATTAGAAAGGCTTAATGAGATACTCGATGTTAAGTACCCGTAACATGGAAAATGATTATCCTTCCTCAGGCCGCTAAATATTTATTACCCTGTCAATTCGTTCATTTTGGTATTTAAAACGTAATTATCTCACACGTTTTACCGCTCTTAATCGTGTATCGCAATCTTTAAAGGGATACAGTATAGCGCTACCAGATGCATCAAGCGAAATGCGATTGTGTATATCGCAATATCGCATTTCACAAATCACTAATGGTCATTCTAATGGCATGGCTAAGTTTCTTATGAAGTCTGTGAAGTGCGAAATGTGATCACGAAATGACAAGATGGTGTTTATCAGGTTATTGTTAGGTAAACTTGACTCGGGATAGAGTCAAAGTTGACTAGGTTAAATAGTGATGGTTTTGGGGCACATGGTATTGTGCACCCATAGTATTATGCCCAAGGTATTATATGCAATGGAGCTTATAAAAGGCTGGAAGGACTTCATTGTAATGCAAGACCTGGAGGTAAGCGGTGAAGGCTCACTTGGTCGGATTGGCCAGGGCTTTGGCCAATGCTAATGAGATTTTATTAGGTTGGGTTTTTCCTCGGATTTGGGGTTTTCCCGGATAAACATTTGTTTTTATGTGTTTATGGTTGTTGCTGGTTATTTTCTTATATATGTTCCTCTCAGTAATTATTTATGTTATGCAGTAAATTTCTTAACAATTGGTATCAGAGCCAGATATTGGCTTCAAAAGGCTTCTTTGATGCCAAGGGTTAATAGTGCCTGATGAGATCAATGCAGCCTTTTTACAGATCAATGCATTTGCGATATATTGTTCGGGAATCATGCGGCTATTTAAAGAAGGTCAGCAGAAGAAAATTGTTCTTGTGGCTTCGAAAATTGTTTGTTTTCTGCTACGTGAGGCCACCAGTGTTGGAACCTACGAGGTTCTCGTCAGGCTCGCAGTTGAGAGGTTTGATAGAGATTTTTTGAGCAAATCAAATTGAGAGAGGATGGATCAGAATCACAGCAGCAATAAACAAAAATAAAAATAAAAAAATTAATGAAGTCAAAATTATTGCATGTAAATGGGCATACTACTGTAAGACCTAGTAAGGCATGTGTACCCCTCGGTAATCACCTGTAAAGTCTGGGTTAGACCTAGGTGATAGGGGGGATGTCAGGTTAACAATACCTCGGGTAGAAACTCTAAGGGGAGTAAGAGCTAGAGTGAGTGGGATTGTCTCACTTAGCAGGTTTGGCTGGAGTTAGTCAAGGAACCCCAAGTCAAGTTTAAGGGGGGAATTGTTAGGTAAACTTGACTCGGGATAGAGTCAAAGTTGACCAGGTTAAATAGTGATGGTTTTGGGGCACATGGTATTGTGCACCCATAGTATTATGCCCATGGTATTATAAGCAATGGAGCTTATAAAAGGCTGGAAGGACTTCATTGTAATGCAAGACCTGGAGGTAAGCGGTGAAGGCTCACTTGGTCGGATTGGCCAGGGCTTTGGCCAATGCTAATGAGATTTTATTAGGTTGGGTTTTTCCCCGGATTTGGGGTTTTCCCGGATAAACATTTGTTTTTATGTGTTTATGGTTGTTGTTGGTTATTTTCTTATATATGTTCCTCTCAGTAATTATTTATGTTATGCAGTAAATTTCTTAACAGTTATCACAGCGGGAGATCTAATCACAGATCGTAATTTTTGAAGGTGTTTTAAGATAGTCATGTGGAAAAGAGTGATTTGTGATTTGCGATGTGGATTCATCCTTAGTTCGTTTTACAAGGTTTTGCTAGGTATTTTTTTAGAGTTAGGTATTATTATCCTAAGCCTAAAAATTTAAAAAGGTCCCTATTTATAACTCTAACCTTAGCTATTGTTTTTTATAAATGGGGGACAGTTGTTCCATAGTACAACAACACTGCACATAATCTTTCAATTGAAGTCCAATGACGAAAACATGTCGTCGAAAGTGAGGTAACTTCCCACTGAGGTATGCAAGCTCCAAGGCACTCAAGGGCATTTCTAAGTCAAGCTCCTGGATAATTTGTTGATTTAGACAGGAAGCGACCCATCACAGGAGGTCCTTGATGTATTCCCCATCAATGACACAAAACAAGTATCAATATTTGAGACAAAATGTGATGATTCAAAGTTGGTTTAGGGGAAGCATACATTAAAATGGAAGCCCAAGGAGAATTGAGCCCTCAAAATAATACCTATATGTAATGCTAAGGAATGAATGGTGGTAGGGAAGGTCATGCAGAGAAGAGTAATGACTATATGTTTAGGAATATAATTGTGACTCTTCGAAACTGATAAGAGCATAAATGAAAGTAGGGATGACATAAGACATAGAGAGGGACAATGAATGATCTACATATTAATGAATTTGAAAACCTTGTATCCTATGAGCTCAATACATTATTAATTGGACAATATTACGCATTGAGGATATTTGCAACATATTAATAATTAATGCATTAATATTCAATAGGAGCATTGTTTTTCAATGCAATATTATGTGTTATTCTCAACATTGTAACATTAAATATTATTAATGGAGCGAATATTGTTAATCGTTAGTGTATTATACAAATGTTAACATTGTTCCATCCTGGAGCAACATTCATATAAAATTGGTGAAAATGTTATATGCATCCTTTATAGTGTGTTAATATTATTTAACACCAAAAGTTACTATACATGTGTGTTAATATTATTCATTTTTGTGTATTAGGTATAGAAATGCATTAATATTATGCAATACCAAAAGTTGCTCTAATGATGCAAATTCTAATTCTAATTCTATGGTGAACGGTATATGTGTTAAGAGCATGATAAATGAAGAGAAATTCATTTATGGAGAAATTCATGTATGGAGGGTAGATAAGTATTAATAATGGTGTGCATTAAAGGAATGCATTTCCATATTATGGAAAGTGTTCAACATTATATATTCATTCACCTACGAATGTCTAAAAGGAATGCATTCAGCGTTATATATTCAATGTTACCTCTATTCAATACATTGCGATTATAAGACAACAATTCGTCCATGTGATAATGGTTCCTCCATGCGTGATTTCTCTGTGCGTATACATACACACATCATTCAGTGTTAAATATACATACAACACTCAATATAAATGCCTTGAACGTCGCCTAATATTTAAGTCTTGGATATGTTTGAACATTGGATTAATATGTATGTGTGTGGACAACGAATGCTGAAAATTGGTTCATATTACAAATGAACTAGTACTGTTATTATTAAATGTGTTCAATGATTTGGTCAACGACTATCAAAAGAAATACAACACTAGTTGAACACCGGTATCAGAATGTGATATATATTAAAGAATGGTTGAATGCACATCATAGAATGATATATGTCGGCTATAGAATGTTGAATTATGATAGGAAAGCAGTTGTTTATAAGGAGACTTTTTGGAAGCTTTTCCGGTGGGTTTTTCCGGTCAAAATTCGGCAGCAATTTATTGGAATCGCAAGTTTGATAGCTAGTTTCTGAACAATCAAAGTGCCCCAGGGGTTTTTCAGGGTGCTGAATCCAAATATGCAGTTAAAAAACCATTTTAACTGCAACAAATGAAGATTTAACCTCAATTTCCTCCGCCGGATTTCGTCACCAGAATCTCCAAAAAGTCGCATTATAGACAACTCCGATAGGAAATGAATGATCTATAAGTGTACAATGATATACAACGCTTTACCACTCAACAATATGTAGCATCAATATATATTTTCTGTAGACAACATTTATTATTCTTTCTATTAACATTGCATTATTATTTGAAGAAATTGCATTATTATTTGAAGAAGCATATATATATATATATATATATATATATATATATTGGATAGATTTAATATTATTACAACATTATTATTCTTTGGAAAACGTTAATATATATATTTGGAGGCAGATATAATATAGATTAATGGAGGCAACATTAGGTTGGGTGTGGAGCCTCATTATCTTCTTGATTGTTTAGAGGTTTTTTATTTCAACCATTGTTGAATCCCCCTGACAATGGGGTATGGGGATGATTTCTTGGGGGCTCCACAGGGGTGGTAACAATTCTTTGGAGCCCCCGCTAGTAGCGTTTTGGGGGTAGCACTCCTAAAAAAAAAAAAAAAAAAAAAAAAAAAAAGATGAAAAATTGCCTTGTAAAATATTGTAATTTTGTAGTCAATTTGGGTCGTTCATTAGGCCAAAGGTACAACGATAAGTTATATTAATTTAGGATTGTTTTCCCTAGAAGGAAACCCTTGGTTTGTATGAGGGAATTGTATTGTGGTTGTATATTATTATTCTTTACGAGAAAGAGAGAGAAGACTATGTGAGAGCGAAGAAGAAATTACAACAAATTTGGTGTAGGTTGTATCTCTTCATTTTGTTGGATAATATAAAAGGAATACCTCGTTGTTTATCCATGGTCATAACCCAAATTGAGTGACCCATGTATATTTTTGTCTCTCTTTCTTTATGCTTTTATGTTCTTGTGTTTCTGCAATATTTTATGTGTTCCATTGCTCTATTGTTGAATTTCTAACAACTGGTGTTTAATTGATAGATTCCTTTTTTAGATAGAAACAATCTCCCTAGACCTAGTGGCTTGATCTAGAAACAACCGAGACAAATATGTTATGTTTTCATTACATAAATTAGTAATATGGAATAAAAACTTACTTGGAAACCAATGTAAACTTTCTTCTTCTCCCCACTTGCAATATTCATCTGCAACTCCAAATGCTATAGGTGGAACTTGCAAAACATCTAAAACAAGCAAGAGAATAAAAACATACAAATAGCATACACAAACATCTCTAAACAATAATCCAAGGATTCATTGTTCTACATACCCATAAATGAGACATAATATATTGGAAAAAAATGCATTTTTTATTTAATAAAAGTAAGAGGAGGTTAAAACCTTTGAAGACCTTGGCCTTGTTGATCTCCCCCAACTATCTTGTCCTTCCTCCACCACAAAAGAAAGCCTTCAAACATTCCTCAAGCATATGGATGGATTATGGACCTATAGACCTAAATGAGCAGCATGACGGCATAACTAAGAGCCTCCAAAGGTCAACCCAACCCTAATAGTCGACAATGCATTTTTAGGAGAAATGAGGAAGTCGTAGATCCACTAAACTAGGCTAAGATCTAGTTTAGAAGGGGATAAACTCCATAGGATAAGAAATACGACCTCATTTGTAGGAATTCGAGGACATCCCTAACATAGAATGGAAAATTCCACAATAGAAGCCTCTAGAAGTGGAAGCTTCAAAGCTATTTTTAAATTTTTCCTCATTTCAAGGGTCATCACACTTACAGTGAAAGCAAGCTACGCTAACCAGCGCGTTTCCCTTTTATGCAACCTACAACAATGCACTGTTTGAACTAGGAAACAATTATGGGGACCTAAATTAGGGTTCTTATGAAATATAATGAAATTTTTTTAAACTTCTAGGAAGGGGGTGTTTTTATCTTTGTAGGGGATGATTGAAAGCTATGAATGGATGATGATTGATCTGGGTTCAAGGTCATCTGATTGAATGTGAAAAAATGGCTCATAATAGACTACTGCCTAAATTACAAAGCCAAAAGTAGTGCCTAAGGAATAAATTTCTTTACCTTGTGAAAATTTTGGATCGAGAATAGATTGGTTGATATCATCGCTTAACGATTACAATACATTATCATCATGATAGCATTGATGAGGTACGCATACCCATACTCAACATATAATCCATTTTACATGTACAATAATCGAAGTGAAACCCACTAATGACATATTGTGGACCCATGCTTGGATGAATTTTATGACCATAGCCATCATACTTTGTAGATCTTGTATGAACCCTGAAATCACAGGCAAGATGGATGAAACTAGACATAGGGTATTCTACCTCGTCACTCAATAGTACGAGTCTAACCATGTGAATATATGTGTTGGAGTAAAACATGGTAGACACCATTTTATTACAAACCAATGATGAAATTTATTAACAAACATGAGAGAAACCATCGATAATAATAATGGCCCTCAAAGTACTAAGCACAATCTAAAAGGCGTGAATGAATGAGTTGAAGTCGAACACCACACAAATTTTTCGATCGAAGACCAATGATGAAATTTTGTTTGTCCAAAGTGAGGTAACTTGCCATTGAGGTATGCAAGATCCAAGGCACTAAATGGAGCTTCTAATTCAACCTCCTGGATAATGTTTTAATTTCAATAGCAAGCAATCCATCGTATCAAGATTTGAGACAAAATGTGATGATTCAGAGTTGGTTTAGGGGCGGAAAAGATGAAAGAAGGCTTAAGGTATTGTAGTAGATGTCAACTAACGGTGGAATTTCTATTAAACATATGAGCGAAACTTATATGGAGTTGGAAGCATTGACTTAAAGACCCATCATGAAGGCTTTCATTAACATTTGATTAACGGAGAGAGAAGTAGATTCCCTAACCAAAATAGTCACGAAGGTGAGAGGGTGTTATTTTCAAGAGAATATCGCTGCCATAGATAGGTGTGATGCCTTGTCTCCCTAATTTCCCAACCATTTTTGGCCAGTACCTCTTTTTGTTTTACAAGCTTAAGGAGGATAACATATGCTTGATCTTTAAGGTCATCCTTTGCATGAATCCTTCTGAGTATTTTTAACAAACCCTAAGAATGAGTGGTTCAATATTGTCATGCTCAATGATTCCTATAATATTGTAATGGTTTTACGATTCTAGTGAAGTTATAACTCGACTTCTTTTTCTTGTTTAGAGAGTATGAAAACGAGCTAAAAAAGAAAACACCAAGAGGTTCCTTTTCATAAATTCGACTCTTGGGCATGAAAAGGCATAAAACAATACTCAAGATAAGCTTTTAGCCATGCTTGACTATGGTATTCATTTTCTCGTAAATAGTCCATCTAGTCCGTAAAAGGGTTAAACTTATATTGGGTTGACGTCTTTTCATTTATTTTAACAAGTTAAAAAAGACAAGTGCTTTGCAATATTTTCATGTTTTGGGAGTCTAAAAAGAGCTTAAAGAGGACTTCTGGAGGTTTTTTTGATGGTGTTGGACCCACCAACATGCAGGGGATCACCCCGATAAGAAGTCCCAACTAGGCCTCACACTGTTTGGTGTGGGAGTCCCATCTGGTATGATGACCTAGTTGCCATTATCTTAAGGATTTGCCTGAACTCTTGCTTGTCAGCACAGGAGAGTGGTTTTGTTTGTCCTTTAGAATTGAAGTTTGCGTGGCTGGTGAGTGTAAGTATCACCTGTGTCAATGGTTCTTTCATTGTAGAGGGAGAGGGTGGGAGTGAGTCCCAAGTCGATTGGGAGAAGTCCCAACGCTGCTAGGAACACGCAACTGAACAGGACGGTCACAACTTCCGACAGAGCAGTCCACACAGATGCAGTAGTCACAACATACAAGGGAATATAACACGTATAACACTCAGCGAATTAGTCCACACAAGTGAAACATTTGTTTACAACATATTTTACGTGAAAGGTTTGTCTAATGTCTAGGAGAGTAGTCTACACGGACGAGACAATGTTAACAGCATATACAACACATTTTTATTAACAAATTATGTATTACAACAAGTGAAATAGTTCAAATGTGAAACACAGGTTAAAGAAACATGCATCACAAGTGTTAAAGATTAGTCTTACAATAGTTACAATGCATGTTTGAAAATGTGATGGCCTATTAGTAGGCTTCTGAATTAAGCGAAAGTTCCAAGACACATTGCTACACCATACATCACTAACCCCGTGTGAGGGGCATTGGAGCCACTACTTACTCCTTAAAGAAAAGATTACAAAATATCTTGGGTATCTGGGAGGAGCTGAGGTGAAAATCATTTGCATGTACAAATGAGGGGGTATTTATAGCCAAGGGTGAAACTAATCCTTGTGACTATTCGACTACCCTCATGACTGTTTGACTTACATGCCTTTTCGACTTTACATGTGTTGTAGCATTTTTTGGTTTTGATTAGATAGAATATTTCAAAAAATGTTAAGTTAGGATATGGACATAACAATAGTGAATAAAATGCTAGTTTAAAAAATATTTTGATGATGATGTCCATATCAAAGAAAATGTTAGGTTAGATGCTCTAAAAATCAAGGCAAAAAGAAAATGTTAGGTAGAAAGAAAGCAAATAAATTCTGAATGTGAGCATGTCTAAATGCCACTACTCTGTTCCTGTAAAATAATGGTTGTGTGTAGTTTGTCTAATGCCACAACCCATGACAATCAAATTGTTTAATCTTGACTACGTCATGCTTTAAATTTGATGTTATAGTTAGAGAATAAAGATCTGTCCAAACTGTTTAATCTTAGCAGATCAGTATTTAGGTAGAGAATAATAAGGTGCTCATCAGTTTAATATGAGCCCTTGGAAGTTATAAGGGTAGATTTAGATAGTTTGTTTTTGTTAAATAAGAAGAAGAGATAAGGGTTTGCTAGCTTAAATGCACCCATTAAATGAAGAAAAATGATAGGATAAGCAAAGGGTAAGTAGAGAAAGGTTGCAGAAGTGTAATGGTTGATTGGACAAAATGTACATTTATCATGTTTCCATGTCCAGGAGGCAATTATAACAAGGCAAATGAAGGTCTACTCGATCAAGTAATTAACTTCCAATTCATCTCCATTCATTCATATATTTACTAATTTCCCCTTCTTACATTCATAATCATTCATTTTTATAAAAATTCCTTTTCCTATGGTAAAAATCCTTTTTACCTAGGAAAAGTAAAAACATCATGTAAAAACCCTTTTACCATGTAAATTCCCTTCTATCCGAAAAACCCATAAAAATACCCTTACTCTAAGTATAAATGCTATATGAAAAGTCAAAACGTTCATAAAAAACATTATATTTAGTGTTATTCCTATTTTCTACTATATTTCATATTAACATTGACTTATGTATTAAATCCTTAAGAATTCCCCTTTCCCATATATAATAGCTCCTTTAATATAATATCCGAAAACCCTTAAGTTTTATTAATAAAACTATGAAATAAACATATTGCATCGCATATCGGTAGGTTGAAAATCCATCATATAAAAAGCCCTCCCTGCATTGCAATATCCGATCTCCGATCGTGATCAAAGCACCAGATACGACCACTTATATATTTTAATATATTCCAATATCGCATCTGCCTCTTATCACGATTCTTGACCAAAGCCATGACTCCTCGCCAACTCCCATAGGGATGCGCAATATCCATGGACCCGATGTTGCATATATTACAATTTAACTCCATGTCGCATCCACCCATTGTTATATGTCTTTGCGATGGGCCTACCCCTGCCCACTCTGATTGCAATATCCGACTTGAAACTGGACCCAATATAAATTATCTACCTACATATATATAATTTCAAGTCTGCCCATATGATTTTTGTAAAGGTTTTCTGTGTAAAATTGATTTTTCGATTTAAATGTAGAAATGGCCCAAAACCTCCTTTTTAACTCTAATCACATTTTTAACCACCATTAAGCTATTCCTGCCATTATTAATTCCTTCGTACTTTCTCTTTCGCACTGTTCATCGCCCAATAGTTGAAAGGTTAACTATTTTTCTCCATTAAACGCATTTTTACACCATTTGCTCTGTTTTCCTGTTTTAACACAGCGCAGCCAAATAATGCCTCTGCGGCCCATTTATGCCATCATTTAGCCTCCAATATGCCCCAGTATTCTTCTGATAACCTTTCAAGCTCAGAAGAGCCATCACGACCTCCTCTTCACCATATTTTTCTTAATGAGTTCTATGTTTTGCAGGTAAGAAGACTACTGTTTCAGGCTTATGAACAAAAAGCCTGCGAAATAGTTTGAAGACTAAATATGAAGATTTACTGTTGGAAAGTGTTAGGCCCCTATACCAATAGGTGTCATATGTCATGATTGACTTGATGAGATCTGTAATATGTTCATACCTTTTATTGTTTCAAAGGTTTTCCATATTTTCAAAAAATAAAAATAAAAAAAGTTAAAAAAATGTAAAGAGGGTATACACTAAAAGAAAAATCAAAGGGTAAAAAGAATAAAGATGATTGAAAAAATGAAAGAAAATGAACTCCAAACAAAAAGACTAGGAAAGTGTGCAAGTCTAAATGCCACTATTTTTTCCTTTTGTGTAATAAACAAATTGTGTGTTGCTTGTCAATTATGCCATAATTCATAAATAGTCAGACTGTTTAAACTTGGATCATTCATTTTTCAATTTCATGTTAAGTAGATAGGTAGAGTAAATAAAAAGGAGCTCAATAGTTTAATCTGAGCCCTTGGATGTAATAAGTGTAGATTTAGATAGAAATCATTATGTAAAAGAAAAGGAATTTGAAGAGGGTTTGCCAGTTTAAGTGTACCCTAATAAAGAAGAAAAAATGTTAGGTTTAAGTAGGTGGGGTAGGTAGTTGATGTTGCAGAATCATGTGTGATGTATAATGTCTCTAAATGTGTTAATCTTTCATTTTTCATCATAAGGCAAAGGCATACACTGCATTGAAGACATCACAAGCAAATCAAAGTCACAATGATTAACTCCCTTTTCCCTAATTATTTACTAATTTCCCCTAAGGACTAAGGCATTTACTAAATTGAAGGGGCTCAGAGCATTTTTCTGACTTCTGGAGGGACCAGACCCTCGGCCTAATAATTTCAAAAGCCTAAGTATTTAAAACCATCATTCAGAATACACAATATCACATAAAAACCCCTTTTTTCACTTAAGCCTAAGTTAATTGTACACTCTGATGTTTTACTTAGCGCTTTTTCATTATATTGTCTCATATTAATTTATAACTCATAGTATATAACTCCCGAATAAAAGTTCACCCTTCCTGTATTACTAAATATATATAAAAATCCCGAAATTTATATATTCCGCCCCTTTGGTTAATTATAACCATAAATCCATTTTAATAGGATTAGCTAGTTAACCCGTAACTAGTTAACATCCTAATCCCCCCCCCCCGCTGCACGAAAAGGGATTAATTAACCCTTACGGCTAATTAATAACCTCCCTGTCCATTCCCAACAACCCCGATATAATTAATTAATCCTTAAATATATCAGGCCCGCCTCCATTATATCTCCATCACTTCAGAGCCCCGACAGTCGTCTGATTAGGTCCCCGAGATCTAATGGTTAATATGAATTTCACGCGACCCTTTGTGACCGCGTGTTAGCGCGCGATCACAAAGCGGTTTTTGCACAGTGCTCCGCCACGCGTCAAAAGATCTGTGGAATCACTGGCTCCCAACTTATCACTGCCCATCCCCAAAAGTGGTGCGATATAAACTACTTACCACCTTCTACCAAAACGACAAAACATCATGTCATTCCCCGCTGTCGTTAACCTTCCAATATCAACCATTTACCCGTTTAAACACAAAATCCCAGTTTTGCTCATTTTCCCCTCATTGTGTAGTAAAACCCTATGAAACCCATATCTGCCACCTGAAGCCTCTGTTAAACAATTCGAGCCTGGTTCACCTCCCAACATGCACTCTGGTCTCACTCCATAGACCTCTCAAGCTGAAATGAAACCTTTTCAACCCTCTCTGTCAACTTAATGTTTTCTTGACAGTTTGTTTTGTTTTACAAGTGAAGAAAAGACTACCGCCTTGGATAAATAGTCTTAATACTAGTCATAAGACTTGTTTGCTCTAAGATTGTTATCAAGCCTATTCAAATAGAGATGCAAAATAAAACACACAGCTGAAAGACAAGCAGAGGGAACATGGAAATAAAAGGATTTACTGTTGAAATAGACAGTAAAAATCTAAAATATATATTGAAGATAAAAGGACACAGTAAAGAGTAGTCAAAGTGTGTCAGGATTAAAGAGTATTAAATTAAAGACCAGGTCAAGTAAATCAGCTAGCATGAAGATAAACAATAGGGAAGACAATTACAAAACAGAGCATACAAATTCATGTCAAAGTGAAGACAAATGAAAAACAGAGCAGTAAAGGTAAAAATTAAACAGTACACAGTAAAAGTAAACATGAAAACATTAAGGGTTAAACAAAGATGAAAACACTTTCACCAGCTACAGTGAAGTTTATCCAAAGTAAAAGTGAAAAATAGTTGAAATAAATTCAAGGTTAAAAGATGAAATTGGAGTAGAAATGGTACATTCTTCAGAAATTTCTTGTTTAAGTCATATTTTTTCAGAAACTATTGTGGCCAATCCAAGAAGTATTTTAAAAAACTAGAGGATATTTTTGTTCCTAACAAGCCAATCTACAAAAACCTCTCTCATTGTTTACACATGTATTACAAAAAAGGAGATAAGTGCATGTCTTCACAGCCTATTTTTCAGTGTGTGCAAAGTCTTGTTTTGGACATATTTTTGTAGAGAATATTGTGAACAGCTGGAGCTAAATTTTGGGAAACTGAGAGAAGCTTATCTCAAAAACATTCTTATATAAAAACACCTCTTTCACTTTTTACATATCTATCACGGATTGAGATATACAAACATATCGTTAGACCCTAAGTTTGCAGAATTTCTGGGGTAGAATGCACAAAGAAAGGATGCAGTTAGTGACTGGGATGCCTCATCATCAACTAAGAGTTGCTATAAAATTTGACTTTCTCTTCTTTGTCACCATAAATCCATAGAAATAGTGCCAAATAGATTCATTAGTTTTGAATGTACTTTATTTAAGTTCTACTAATGTAAATAGTTGGAGATATTTGTGAAACTAATATTGATATTTTTTCAAGATATTTCAATTTATAATTAGCATAAATACTTCTTCATTTGAAGTATTTTGGGTGGATTCTTAAACATTGCTGTAAGACTAATTATTTTGGAATAAAGTGCTCTTGGACAAATTTTGCATGGCTGGCTAGATGTAGAATTGATACAAAGGACTTTTCACAAGATTCAAGTGCAATACATCAGACAAATAAGTATCTTATATCTCGTGTGCTATTGTTTTATTGTTTATTATATCAATTATGTTCCATATCTAAATATTAAAATGAAAAGGAATAATTCAGAAAGTGCTTAAGGGAAATTTGTCTTCAATCGTTTTTGTTCTTCGGGTGAGACCTCAGTCTGTGCTTCACAGACTATTGCTGAAAGGGCCAGTAGTACGGGGATTTGTTTGGCTTGTTCCATATCTAAATATTAAAATGAAAAGGAATAATTCAGAAAGTGCTTAAGGGAAACTTGTCTTCAATCGTTTTTGTTCTTCGGGTGAGACCTCAGTCTGTGCTTCACAGACTATTGCTGAAAGGGCCAGTAGTATGGGGATTTGTTTGGCTAATTAACTCCAAACTTGGGTCAGGCACCAACAAGCCAACAACTTCATCGGCTGAAGGTTGTAACCAAGCACAGAGAAGATGGACACAATATTGGCCAAGTCTTGTAGTGTCAATGGTTTCTTCATATTTCAGCCACATACTCTATTCAAAACCCAAAACGTAGTAGTTGAAAGCGCTTATTTTCGGAAACAAAAATAGTAATATATCAAGCAAACAAAACAAATGAAAACAAAGATAGTAAGAAAAGCAAACAAGATGAAAAAAACAAGTAGTAAGAAGACTATGTACATGGCATGGGGTGTGGCTTGGCCTACTAGAAGTAATGCTTAAGATCCTGACCATTTATAGGAAGGTTGTCAACCCTTCTGTCAAGTGATTGCAGATGACATGTGTGTGTGACAAGTTTCTCATGGACCAGTATAAGTCCACCGTGCTCTACTACCAAAACCTGGTGGTATTCCAAAATACCTTTAAGTGAAGACGACACCATTGCTATAGATACTGCGTGCAACATAGGCTCAGATGATGGCACATGGTAGTTATTTTTATTCTAGGAGCGGTTCAAGTTCCTGAAATCAATGCATAAGTGGGTTTCCTTGGATTTATTACATGCATAATTTAAATTAGAAACCCAAGTAGGATGACAAACTTTGCAAGTAATCCAATCATCCAAAATCTTAGTCAATTTTTTCTGTATAAGGAGTGCAAATGACATATGTGTTTTACCTGGCCTTTGCTACAATGGCTTGGCTCCTCCTTTACCTGGAATCCTGTGTTGGATTTCTCGCATGTAGTGTGTACTCAGGTCATCATCTGCCCATGTAGACATATATTGGTATTGTTTGATCAAGCGGTCAAAGAATTTCTGTTACTGCAGTGTGTAGTTTGTACTGACAATGGCTATCTTTAGATCATGGTTGGTTCTGAGGTTGCTCTATTCGTTTGTAGTAGTGGACCCGTGAGTTTTGTTGTTTGTTGGCCCTCAACAGAAATTATGCAAATCATAGAGCCGGTTGAGGGAAATCACACCTTGGGGGTGTGGTTGCCTTTGTTTCCCTCATTTTTAGTTTCTAGGGGCTACTCATGCTTACCTTCATCAGTTTTTATGTCCTTGGAAGGATCAACACTCTCCGTGGGGTGTAGTATTACTTTGAGTGTGACCACGTTAAGGTTGATGGTCCTTTGTAAGCTCAACACAAGTGCTTCATAATCAACAACGTTGTTTGTGCACTCAAACTTGAAGCAACTTGAAATCATGCATTTTTGGTTATTTTGGGTGACAGAGATACACCTAGTCCTTGATCCCTCATGTGTCTTTGATTTGTCAAAAATCCATGGCCCACAGCTTGTCTGTACATGACCGTTTTGCATGCTGGTACTTTTGTTGCTACCGCTTCTACTGCTACTTCTACTATTGGTACAATGCACTGTACATTTTTAATTACCATTAGTTGGGCAAGGAAGGAGTCCCAACTGCGTGTCTAGTGGGCTTGGAGCTTTCCGTGTAGGATAACACCCCAATGTTGTTTCTAGGAGACAATTGAAAAAAATGAGTTTTGTGAAGGCTAATGCTTCATTCTCACTGTTAAGGGGGGTAACATTATGCTTCATATACCTCTCGGAAAATACCCAAATTTGGTTGCATTTTCCCTTATAAGGAAACCACATGTGAGACCAGTCTGTAGCAAAATATCTGTCCAGCTTGTTGGACTAGTCTCTACAGAGTAGTAGACTGTATGCTTTCAGTATGTCCACAACAAATATGTTGATGCATTGGTGGACTTGACTATCATGAGACAGTTGGATGGTCACATCTCGAAGTTCACCAATGGCTGGTACCGATGTTTGATCAAGTTGGATGATTCACATGGACGTTTCGCCCCATTATGCATTGATCTACTTTGCAATGGAGAGTGGTATGACGTTGGTGGCCATGCCAGAATCAACCAAGTAGTTTTGAACATTGTAGTTAAATATTTCAAAGGATAGTAGGAATGGAGGGCATCCTAAGTTTGCTTCTTCCATCCAGAGCATGTTGAGCATAGTAGAAAGTGATCCGAGAGGTGTGCTTGCTCCCTTGCTGGCAGAGGTTTTGTTGTCCATTGCTATCTATCCCAATGCTTGCAGCAGGATGTCTCGCTCACTCTGGATCTTATCTAACTCAAACAAACTCATGTTTGACCAATTTTTCTTCATGTCATCAACAATGCTGTAGCCTAGAGGTGGTAGACTCACCGAGGTGTCTAGGGTAGAACATATATTGGTGTCATCCAGCGGTGTGTCCTGTAGCTTGCTGCTTATGGATGTATTCTTGTCCCCCTCTATCTTCCGATACTTGTTTTGTATTTTCTGCTTAGTAACCAATGGATCAGACTTCCTCATTAGCAGTCTCATTTTCTCTTGTGCTTCCCCAAGTGTAAGGGGAGCCCCTTTACTCCTAATATTACAATGATCATTTTGATTTTGGGGCTTTTTCTCAGTGTTCATCTTTGGAATTTCTTGTGAGCACTGATACGTGTTCACCACATGCCTAGAACTTGATGGTTCATTAGGTGCAACTTCTTCGTCATCATCAGTGTCTTCTAGCTACTCTTGCATACCACTTTATGCATCAAGTGTATGATTGCATACAGAGTTTGCAACTCACTTCCAGTCTGAAAAAGAGTTCCCAGGGTGATGTTATTTATGGAATGAGTAGAACTTGGGATCTAAGCACTTTTCGACCTTGAACACAGGTTTTTGCATAGTTTTTGGAGCGAACCGATTGCTACCTTGTTGAGAATAGGTCCCCTAGGGGTCAATTTTGGGGCTAAGAACCCAAGTTTTGGGGCAGAAGGCCCGAAATTTTGTATAAATAATGTAAAGTCTCCGCATTTTGTGGTCATGGAGCGCGAATATATCTAAAGTCAAAGAGGGTTTTCCGTCCTTAGTGTAGATAGGTTGTGTCGGTTGTGGAGATCCACCCTTGGTCCACGGACCATGGGATTGTATAAAAAGGAGAGTCTTAGGGAGTCTAAGATAGTTTAGTATTCATTAGTCATTGATGTAATAGGTATGTGAGAGATAAGAGTGAGAGTCTTAGCGGAGGAAAAGGCTCTACAATTGAGTGTGCAGAGGCCTAGGGTAGAAGTCTGCAGCCAAGTGCACGGACCCCTGCAGCTGTGTGCATAGGGAGGTTAGAGTCTGTATTGGAAATTTGAATCATCGATAAAGAGAAATGTTCTGAACATACTATGTATGTTCCATCTGTGTAAGCCTTATTTTACTTCTGTTGTAAATGTTTCGATTATGCTCTATTGAATGTTGGGTTTAAGATATAATGTTAAGTTGATGCACGGAAATATATGTTTCCATATGTTACATGAACGCAAGTAATAATGTATGTTTACACAAGGATGATCTTAATTGCATGGTAAACCTAGCTAATACTTAAGATAATTTGGGGAACAAGACAGTAACCTAGTTACAGAGGTGCGTAAGTGCCTGAATCATCGTCTAGGGTTGTGCGAAGAACTGTTAGAAACCTTCGTAGAGGTTCTAAAGGATAGAAGAAGAAGTACATCGATAAGCCCTAAATGCTTATCGATCTATGCAAAGGCAGGGGTTAGGGTATAAGATCGACATCATGACCATCTCAGGGTGCAGAAACGTGGTTCCTGCACCCTCCCATACTGCTTCAAGTCAGACTTGAGTTTGTGCTCCATGGGTTGATGCCAAAAGGGAAAGTAGTGTAGGGGTTTTCTTGGCTGCTTAACGTTGAACCTGTGTCAGGGCCCATCAAGCCAACAAATGGTTTTTTTGCCAGGATGGGGATCTGCATAACGAGATGTGTGATGTCGTATCACTGGAATCCAACTAATAAGGAGATGCAAAACTAGTTGGATAGAAAGATCCATTAATTCATAGTGCAAGAAAACAAGAATCCACGGTTGATGAAAGAACAATGGTTGGACATATATCTGTACATGAAAATACACAAAATATTTTTTTGCTCCTTCCTGGTTGAGTTATATGAGTCGATCGCGAAGTTGGCAGACACCAAGGAAGGTGGAGGCTTGATAATCCAATTGTTTGGACACTGGAGTTAGTAAGGAGATTGGAAGCCTATGAAGATAAGGTCACGTATGCTATCGACGATTGGCTCGGATGCATCATAGGAGTATTTGTGATAGAGTTCGCGGTCAATACTTTTCTTAGTTACAGCAAAGCAGAACGTCGCTTCTTTAAAGGACCAGGAGGTAATTATTTGAAGTCACTAAATACTTGGATTAAGATGCTCTTGTGTGAAAAGTAGGTCATGCGGTTACCTTGATTCTTGGAGCTACGTTAAGTGGAAGGTCTTTTAGGGACGAAGGAAGAAAAGGTCCTGAGTATAGCCCGCTGATCGAGCCTCCCTCGAGTGATGAAGAGGGACTAGTGCAGTCTTCTACATTGAGCATTCTTTAGCTAATAAGACAAGGGTTCCCACGAATACCTACACCACTTCCATCCTCGTCCCATCCATCGACACCTCCTCCACCCTCACCCCCACCACTCACCCCATTTCCCACACCACCCCCACCTCCACCATTGTTCAACATGGCGAACTCCGTAAATCTACCTATATTCTAGGGCATAGGAAATGAAGATTTAGACCAACTTTGGTTTGTCGCAAAGGCTGTATGGAAAGTTCAGGGTATCACAGACGACGAAATGAACAAAGCTACACTGGTTAGTGCTTTGTAAGACCACACACTAACATGGTACATTAAGTACAATACTGATAACCCAACATCCGCATTGGAAGATATCTAGGGTGTGTTGAATAGAGAATTCAGCAGACCTAAGTCTCAAGCGTAGTCGATTGTGGGATTCAGGGAGATCATGATGAAGCCTAGGGAGACACCCTGGGATTTATATCAAAGATTGAAGTGTATGATCTATGAATCTAACATGAACCTAACTGATGGGCAACACTGTGAATGGTTCGTGGGATCGCTCCTGCCCCACCTAAGTGTTGTGCTATCACAACAAAAGATTGAAACCCAAGAAAAAGCCCTGGAAATCATGATGAGACTGCATGAGAGACTAATGTAGGATGCTAATCTAGGGGTTTAGCAGATTCATGTGTGGTTGCAAGACATTTGCCTCAAAATGAAAAACCCGAAGAAGGATAGAATAGCTCAGCCAAAGGTGCACAAAGAAGTTTGGTGCCTAAAATGCAAAGGTCAAGGGCATGATAAGGATCATTGTCTAGTATTTGAAAACTATGTTGCAGTAGGGGGGCCAATGCCTCTACGGCAGGAGGTTGCGATAGGGCAAAGTGCCGGGCCCGTGCTATGGTGCGATATATGCTAGGTGATTGGGAAACATGTGACCGATAAATTCCATTTGCTACAAAAATTCATCCAGACATCACAACAAATCTTCTACAATTTATTTCAATCAGTAGGTCATGACGAGTGAAATTACCATAGATACGAATTAATGATTGATAAGACACCTTCATACAGGGTGCAGGCAGAAACATGGCCTCTAGAACAAGGCATTAGGGGAACGCGAGGTGAGTATCAAGGGCACGCCCGAGGTCGAAGTGGAGGAGGGCCTGGCAGAGGTAAGGGGTAGCTTATTTGTTACAATTATGGAGGTCCAAGACACTACATGAGGGACTGTCTGAACGCGAGGGACACAGTCGATGCAAAACCTCCAGATGATGAGGGTTGAGCCTCACGAAGAAGACCCTAAGGTAAAAATTATGCTGTGAAGCAGAACCTCGACTAGGGAGGATAAAGGAAAGCAGCCTGTAGAAGGTGAATGGGTCTGCAAAGCACCAGAAAAGGAGACTGGTTTGATTTGGAGTGCAAAAGAAACATTTATGGAAGCAAAGAAAAGCTTCGCTAAGGCCTCTACCTTAGGATGTCAGGAGAACCCAGTTGAATAAGTGGACCCATCCATGATCACCACGTTCTTGATGACCTGCATGAAACTACTCTGCGATAGTAAGGTTGTGAAGAGCATGTAGGAACTGATCAATTGGTGCACTGGAAAGGACAACACTACTGGTGAACCACGTATAGTTAGAAAGCTTGGCAAGCATAAGGCAAGGACTGGGTGTGAGATGAGACTCACCGTGCAGATAGGGGAATACGAGATGGACCAAGTTATCTTAGATTTGGGGTCTAACGCGAATGTTTTGCCGAAGCAGACATGGGAAAGAATGGGGAGACCTGTGCTCCAGTGGTCTCTGATCAAGTTAAGGATGAATAAATAGAAAATTATCCCGATGGGGAGGCTGCAAGGGGTGACAGTTGACATCGAAGGCGTGAGCACACTGGCAGATTTTGAGGTAATAAAGATTGTGGATGATAACAATCCCTACCCTGCGCTCCTTGGAATCGATTGGGCCACTGACATGAATGGGGTAATCAACCTGAAGAAGTGAAAGATGATATTTGAAAGAAGTCACTCTGCATAATGGTGCCACTGGATCCTGCAGAAGGACCGTGCTATACATAACCAGTCTGTGATTATGAAAGTGATGACGATTTGGACCAGTTTACAAGATAATGGCATGAGACTAGGATTGGGTAAATTTGACAATAGACGGACATATTTTATGGGACTGCGAGAGCTCCTGCATGTCAGATTCATACAAAGAATTAGAGCACTGGTAGAACTGACTGCATGAAGTATATACACTACGTTGTAATATGATGTCCAAGTCATTGTACTGTGTGTCATCCGAAGTAAGGAGTCTACCTCACTATGATGGGCTAACTGATGATGATCAATTTTGGATGCATTTGAGAGAGAAGTGTCAGAGAAATGTCGCTTCCAAGCCTTGGATTGGGTACTACGTGCTATGCCAGCAAGATGTTGGGGTATGCACAAGGATTTTTGGTGATTACGCGACTATAGGAGGATGATGCGAATACGTTTTGGGCAGTTGAAAGTGAGGGTGATAGGCAAGTATGGTGGGAGGTATGATCCACGTGATCACCTTGCCAAATGGACTAAGGCTTATGGAGTGGAGCCCCAGCCTGAATGGGTGCATCTGTTTTGTCATACCTTGGATGTCATACCAATGAATTGGTACTTGGAAATAAAGCTCTACCATGGCACTGAAGAATGGGACATCTTGCACCAGGGGTTTATAATGATGTTCAACTTTGAGGACGAGTTTGATTGTATTGGCATGACGCTACATGAGGTTAAAGTAATGATCTTTAGGATATCGCAGGATCCTTTGGACCTGATTCAACCAGATTATACTACCCAACTGAACCATGCATTGGAATGCTATAACATGATCGCTAAAGAACAATACGAGGATCCCAAAAATATTAATATTTTGGAAACCGATGGTCACCGCGAGGTTGAAGGTCCACATATAGAAGATCCAGATATAATTGTGCTATTGAAAACTAGGTAGGTCAACATTGGCGCAGAGGTGAAGTCAAAATTTGCAAGGATTGGGGACTATTGGGATGATGCGATAGTAGACAAGGTTGCTGAGCTCCTCCACGAATATCAGGATTTGTTCCCCACGAAGTTTTTTGACCTGAAGGGAATCATGGGAGACCTGGGTGTCATGAAGATCACCCTAAAACCAGACACCAAACCTATAAAACAAAGACCTTACTGCCTTAATCTGAAGTATAAGGAAAGGGTCCACGCTGTGTTAGATAAGATGCTCACGATAGGAATTATTGAACTAGTGGAAGAATCTGAATGGGTAAGACCAATACTGGTTCAGGAAAAGAAACAGAAAGAAGAAATAAGGATATGTGTGGATCTCCGGAAATTGAATGACGCTTGTGTGCATGATCCTTTCCCGACCTCGTTCACTGATGAGGTCTTGGATAATGTAGGCAGCCAAGAAGCATACTCTTTCACTAATGGGTTCTCTGGGTACCATCAGAACAAAATCGCACATGAGGATAGAAGCAAGATGACCTTCATGACTGAATGGGGATGTTTTCAGTACACTGTAATGCCTTTTGGACTGAAGAATGCACCAACAATATTCTTGCGTGTAGTCATTGTGGCATTCAAAGACTTCATTCATAAGTTTCTGGAGGTATACTTTGACAATTGGACAATGTTTGGATTGGTCAAGCACCATGTGGCAAGTCTGTGCTTGATGCTAGATACATGTCGGAGATACTAGATTGCACTCAATCTAAAGAAGTGTCTGTTTTGCATCCGTTTTGGGATCTTGCTAGGTCATGTGGTATGCATACAAGGATTGATGGTAGATGCTACAAAGATCACGGTGATAATAAACTTGGAGGTGCCAAGGAATGTGAAACATCTGCATGAAACTCTAGGGCATACCAGATACTATAGGAAGTTCATCAGGAGCTATGCCTAGATCACTACGCTTATGGAGAAATTGTTGAAAAATGATACTACGTTCTGTTGGAATGATGAATGTCAGAAGAGCTTGGACGTGCTAAAAGAGAAAATGGTCACCGGGTTGATCGTATTCTTCCTAGACTGGAAGAAGGAATTTCATGTGCACATGGATGCATCATGTATTGCATTGGGGGTCGTGCTGACATAGGTTGGTGAGGGAGAACTAAATCACCCTATAGCATTCACAAGTAGGAAACCCTCTAAAGTAGAGAAAAACTATTCCACGACAGAGCATGAAGGATTATCTATGGTGTACACGCTCCAGAAGTTCAAGCAGTATTTGTTGGGCGAACACTTTAATATGTATATGGATCATTCCACGTTGAAGTACCTGGTCAACAACCGTGTGTTTGGGGGGAAATATGTAGGTGGTTGCTATTGTTCCAAGAGTATGACTTTGAAGTTTTTGTGAAGCCAAGATGACTGAACGCGGAACCTGATCATATGTCACGCATTGAAACGGGAGAGGAACCTACTAATTTGGAGGAGGGGCTACCTGACGCATAGCTCTTTGTGGTGCACATTGCGAATAGTCACTTTGAAGATATCATACATTTCCTGACAATGGGAACTGCTCCAAAAGGGTATACAAGCTAGCAAAAGAAGGAGTTAGTAGTGCACGCAATAGACTTCTCCATCATTGCAGGACACTTGTACAAAATGGGGTCAGACAAAATATTGTGACATTATGTACCTGACTTTGAATGAAGCAGCATCCTCGCGAAGAAGCGGCAAGAGGACATTATGTAGGGAAAAAAATAGCGTAGAAGGTTCTACATCCTGGGTTGTGGTGGCCTACCCTACATAAGGATTCAAAAGAATATTGTAGGTCATGTGACACATGTCAAAGGACTGGAAGGTTGTTGTGGAGGGATGAATTGCCTCTGATGTTGTAGGTGACATTACAACCTTTTGAGAAGTGGGAAATAGACTTTGTGGGTCCAATTCAGCCTCAAGGAAAGAAGATGGGTGTGCGGTATATCATCACCGTGACTGAGTACTTGACCAGGTGCGTAAAGGCATGGCCTATGAAGGACTATATAGGTGCGACAACATCAAATTTATTTTTGAATATGTGTTGACAAGATTTGGCTGTCCAAAGATCTTGATGAGCGATCGTGGTACGCACTTTCTTAACAAAACAATCAGTGTGCTGATGGAGGAATTTCAGGTGTATCATCATAAAATTATGCCTAATCATCTTCAAGCTAATGGGATAGTGAAATCATTCAATAAGATACTGGAGAGAGCACTGACAAAGGTTTACAATGCTCAGAAAAATGACTGGCATGTGCATGTACCCGCGGTGCTATGGGCCTATAAAACGACTTGCAAGAAGTTGACTGGGAAAATGCCTTTCAGACTTGTGTACAACATAGAAGTTATGATGCCAATGGAATACATTGTACCTAGTCTATGCATAGTGGTGCTCATAGGAATGGCAGACCGCGAAGCCTTGGAAGAGAGGTTTGTGCAGTGAGCAGAGCTTGAGGAGGACCAATTTCTAGCTGGATTTCATCAACAAGTTCAAAAGGAGCATGAAAAGGCATGACATGATCGAAACATCAAACTGCACACCTTCAAGGTAAATGATGTGGTCTTATTATATGACAGTAAATTTGATAAATTTCCAGGGAAATTTAGGATGTACTAGCTAGGGCCATATGTCATCAAGGAGGTTACCGATGATGGAGTAGTTTAGCTAGTTAAATTGAATGGAGAACCCTTCCCAAGGAAGGTTAATGGCAGTCGATTTAAGCCGTACACCAGTGATCTAGCTAGGTGACTCTATGAGGGAAGCACAGTCTTAGTGCTCCAAGCAGCTGAAAGGAGGCACAGGACTATAAACTACACTGCCCGGGTTGGTGAGTTGTGTGAGGAGAGAAATGCGTAGAATGAGGGAATGTCACATAGTCCACAACAGTGCATAGAGCATTGCGCTACCAAGTGAGAAACCATGGAGAGTAGCTGGAAAGTGACCGTTAAAGTCATTGTTCATGATTTGATGATGCAAAAATGGTCAAATGGAGTGGGGGGGGACATCTAAATCAAAATTTATGGGCAAGATCTTTGAAAAACTACTGCCAATATAGCATTAATGAATCGATTTTGTGGGGAACGGTTAGATTTGAATTCAAAATTCCCTATAAATTACATATGGTCACCCAACAAAAAACACTTTGCATATTGACAAATTGTGAGTTGTGTTGTGTGTTGTGCATAAACCACGCATTTTTCGAAGAGCTACTTGATTGCCCAGTGTTCGATCAATTTCTATAAATTGACTATAAAATCATCCGTGACATTATTCTAAGAGCAGTAGTCATGGACACTGAAGAAATGATAGCCGAGGGAGCTGTTTTGGAGGTTGCTATGGTAGTGGAAGGAGTTGCCCTGGTGGTTGCACCTGTAGAGATAGTAGTTGAAGTACCGAAGTCTCCACAGTTGCCTCGACCAAGGCCTACCTTGACCAAGGAGGGTCCTAAGAACAAGAAGGGAAGGTAGGCCATGACATCACAACCGGTGCATGCATCTTCCAAGAAACACCCATAGAAGGATAAGCCCACCACACACAAAAAGGGCAAGACGATTAACCTAGAGCCGGAAGAAGAAGAGATTGAGGATATCCCAATGGATGATGAGGATGTTGGGGTGGAAACGGAGGATGTTGGAATTGAGGGGTCTAACCCCATCACTAAGCTGCTTGAGTGCATTCCTCCATGCAGGGGCAAGACCAAGGTGCCCAAAGACATTGATGAGATTAAGGTCACCTTGCACACACCCCTTTTACCGGACCAAATTGTGTTTGAAGGACCGCACTTGGGGTGTGTCCCCCTTTTGAAATTAGAAGATTGGGATTTAGTGGATTGATATGAAAATGGGGCTCTTAGGCTTCTTGTCAAACTTACAAGAACCTCTCTCACTTCCAAAGCTTTAAATTTTCCCAAGTCTATTTGATTAACCAATGCAAAATTAAGAAATGCTTGAAAATATGTGTGTATGCTTGTATTTGTTTTAAACTGATTATTTGCTTTAAAATCTGTTGTTTGTGCTAATATGTGAATATGCTTAAACTGATATATAAATGCATATAACAATGAATAATGCAGCAGGAAAAACAAACACATAAGACAGCAAATTAATTAGGCGTTCACCCACAACTCTTGGGCTACATCTCCGTGAGCTCTAGTTAATTCAACTAGGCTCTATGTGATTATGGTGTAAGTATTTTTTTTACAAGCTCTTGGCCCAAATCCTGTTGTTTTGCACAAAAATAGTGGGTTCAAACACCATTTAATCCACTCTGGCTCTTAAAGCTCTGGCTCCTAGCTCTGGCTCTTGGCTCTAGCTCTTTGGCTCTTGGTTCTAGCTCTTAGCTCTGACTCTGGATCCTTGGCTCTGGTTCTGGCTCTTGGCTCTGACTCTAGCTCTTTGGCTCTGGCTCTTTGGCTCTCCACTCTGGCTTCTTTCTGCCTTCTACAACCTTCATCTCTTTAGATTTTCACTTGAACTTCAAGTGACCCCAAAGGCTCCCTTACCTGCTCTTTCTCTTCTACACTGCCTCCTTGGCTTCTACGTTGCCTCTTTTATTTCTACTTCATAACAAAACCCAAACAAAAACCTTCAACAACAACTCGGCCACCAACAATTCAACAGCAACACACAACAACTTGGCCACTGTTCAACAACTTAGCAGCCAACAGTCTTTTACATTCATGGCTTAAAATCCAAATCACGTTGCCTGTTCATTTCAAATTCTTGTCTCTTGGTCTCCCTAGCCTCTGTATGCTTAAAATCCCTCTTCCAAGCATTATACAAAGATTTCATAACGCCAAAAGGGGAAGTGGCCACCATTTCTATAACGTAAGGGGCAATCAATGCTTGGAATCCTTAGTAACAGTCGTTCTCTGTTTACATAGAGAACACTATGAAAACACGGGAAAATCTGCATAAAACACAATGTATCAGAGTTCAAACTTTCATAACTACACCCTATTCTCCCATCGGGTCTGCCTATTGGTTTTTGTCGCTTATCCCAATGGTTCTATCCCTTTGTATTTAATTAAATAACGAAATATGAATAAATACATTGAAAAATGGTATTTGATGGGTCTCATGATCCATACAATATGGTTTATAATTTTATTGGGTTCGGTCCATTGGATCACCCGTATATACATAGATGTGGCCCCACTCCATTGTAATGCGCTGATTGTGATCCTGCGATGCGACAAGTCACAATTGTAGATCTCACAAGTATGAGGCCTACCCATATACATGGTTCATGCCAACGTCGATTACGATTTCCAATCCACCTGTCACCACCGAAGTGATATGCCGATCGGATTTGGACCGTTGATCGACCAGATCCAACGACCCCTATTCAACCATTGTTTAAGCCTCCGATAGCTCTATTTCATGGTTTTTCTTCATGTTTTTAGACTCCGATAGTGTTATCCATCGATGTGATATTTCCTCTTTGACCAATCAAACATGGCCACGTAGCCCAATCCCGGCCTACCATGTGTCAGTTGTGGATTGGCCTGTGAGCCTATACTAAAAATCAAAATATTCAATATAGTTCAAAATTTAATGAAATTGCTTCCTTTTCTAGGGACATTGGGCAATTTTCATTTTACAATAACTCCTTCATCCAGAGTTTGTTTTCACCCATTCAAGTTGTGTTGGATTCAGAATGAGAAGATCTCTGCAATTTGAGACTATTTCTTAGAGCAGCTTGCAACTTTCATTTTCCTCTAATTTACAAAGGATTTCTACCATTTGGCACCTTTTTCCTCTTACATGAAGTCTTTTAGACTTAGAGATTTATCCAGGATCCATTTTTGGATCACGCGTTCCCACTAAAAGAACTTTTGGTCCCCAAAATACTGATATCCTACTCTGAACAGTAAATGAGAGTGACTCACCCTCTTCTTTCAGCCTTCCTAAAGTTTCCTTTGCATAGTGCCTCTGAACCAAAGTTTCAAACCACTTCCCTTCTCGAGATGGTATGGTCTTCTTGAGAAGAATTGTATTCATCCTTGCCTTCCTACAAAACTTCTACTGAAATGGTCATAGAAGGTAGTTTGAAATTCTTTGCCTTGACCATTGATCCAAGGTGGCTCAACAAATGTGAGGTACATATGCTCCACAAAAATTTCATTTGTACCTATTTGACAAGCTGCCAGCAACAACTGTTAACAACAACAGGCATACAGACAACAACTGGATGGACTAACTCCTGCTTCAACAAAAGAAATAGATTTCACATCTTGTGAACACCTCCATGTCTTACATCTGCATAAAAATGATGGATTAGATAACAAGCCCACAAAACATGCCTTTAACACAAAAACCCTTTAAGTCAAGCATGTAGAAAAAGACCTTTAGGACACTTTTTCAAAAGATGAAACACTTCATCATTATCTCTATTTGGAGACCAAGTGAACTTCTTTCAAGTCAACATGGCATCACATGCATGTCAAAGCAATCAACCCTGCAAGTTAATTACACATACATTTTCAAAAACAAGGAAATCATCAACATCCCTGTGCTCATGCGTCTCATGCTCATGCATGCATTTCATCCTTCAACTTTCACTTAAGCACATTGTACTTTCGAAGTTGTAATGAAATATAATGTAGATGCATCAATAGACATGCAATCTTAATCGGATAAGAACTCTAACTGTTCCTTACTAATCCCTTTCAAAGGTACTACCCTTGCATGCACATCAGCATCAACATGTGAATCATTTGAGACACATCATTCATGGAATATTAACTTCCATTTCTGCCATCTTCTCTTTCCACTTTCTTCAGCTTTGGTGGAAGCATTGTTGGATTCAGTGTCCAACACTTTGCATCAAGATGTCCTTGCTTATGGTAGTAAGTGCATTGCATGTGCATCCTCTTGATAGCATGATTTGCCTTGTCCAATGGACCTTTGGTTGCTCGGTTCTTTTCCTTCTTCTGCTTCCTGTATGAGGCCATTCTCTTCCAACATCTAGAAACATCATGGTTATCCAAACCACAAAAGGAACATGAAACTCTTTCCCCATACTTATCTGGAAAAATATCATGCTTTGCAAAATCAAAAGGAATATAATTAGAACGAGATTTATACCTACCTCTTTCACCTTTATTGCCTTCATGAGGAGGTGAAGCAAATGAAGAAGTGGCTCCCTTTGGAACACCATCAAATTCTTCAAGGCTATTAGAGTCTCCCCAACTCTCTGGTTCAAGTGTGTGCTTCTGAACACCTGCATCCTGCAATTGATGTTTCAAGCTATTGTATTCCTCTTGGATACAACCTTCACACTTTTGAGGTAGAGGAAATGAAATGAAACTCCTTCTTGGGACTATTTCAATGGCTTTCATGGTAGCTTTGGAATTCTCTCCATAAGACTTTCCATAGCCAAGACCCAAATATTTAGGCCTTTGCTCAACCATTATTCGTTCAACAATACCTTGTGCATGCTTTCCCAAGCCCTTTCCTTCATAGCCCATCTTGGACATTAGCTTGGAACCTATGCCTTTAGTATTTTTCTCAAAAGAACCAATACATGCATTCTCAAAAGAATCTGAAGACAAACTGGAATGGCTTACCTCTTCTTCAAGCTCGTACTTGACTAAGGCTTCTTGGGCGACAAAGAGCTATGTTTCCAACTCATGCATCCTTTTTAGGTTCATATTTGCAATATGAAGTTGCCTCTCCATTTCCTGCAATTTGTCAGCAAGCAAATGCTTCTCTTCCTTCATGGAATTCGGCTGCTTTCTAAGCATGTTTCTCTTCCTTCCATCCTCATACATTTCTCTCACCATATCCATCATGGTGGACAACTCTTGTTTCATGTCTTCATCAAAGAATCTTGTGAAGAGAGCAGAATTTGAGGACCCATTTGTAGAAGTTGTCATTATGCCAATGAACAAAAAAACTTCAACAAGATAAACAAAGAGCTTATTCAAGCAACCTTTTGCAACAAACCTCTTGTGCTCCAAGGACTGCTTTGAGGTCCTTTGGGATAGAAGAATTCCTTCAGCCCTTCTACTTCTTGTCCTTCCTGGACTGAGCTATCAATAGCTTTCCCTTCACCTCTACAAACTCAACAAATAGTTAGTTTGCAAACAAACATACAATCAGCCTCTTGTTGTTCAAACACATTTCATACAAGCAGTCTTTGCTCTGTCAATCAAGAATTCTAATATAACCTTCTCAAAGGTGTGGTTAATCAACTTAAGCTCTCATACCACCTAATCTGAAAATGGGGCTCTTAGGCTTCTTGTCTAACTTACAAGAACCTCTCCCACTTTCAAAGCTCTAAATTTTCCCAAGTCTATTTGATTAACCAATGTGAAATTAAGAAATGCTTGAAAATATGGGTGTATGCTTGTATTTGTTTTCAATTGATTATTTGCTTTAAATTCTGCTATTTTTGCTGATATGTGAATGTTCTTACTGATATACAAATGCATATAACAGTGAATAATGTAACAGTAAAAACAAACACATAAGACAACAAATTAATTAGGAGTTTACCCACAACTCTTGGGATACATCTCCATGAGCTCTAGTTAATTCAACTAGGCTCTCTGGGATTATGGTGTAAGTCTTTTTTTTACAAGCTCTTGGCCCAACTCCTACTATTTTTCACAAAAACATTGGGTTCAAACACCATTTAATCACCTCTGGCTCTTGAAGCTTTGGCTCCTAGCTCTGGCTCTTGGCTCTGGCTCTTTGGTTCTTGGTTCTGGCTCTTGGCTCTGACTCTTGCTCTTTGGCTCTAGTTCTAGCTCTTAGCTCTGACTTTGGCTCTTTGGCTCTGGCTCTTTGGCTCTTTGGCTCTTCGCTTTGGCTTCTTTCTTCCTTCTACAACCTTCAGCTCTCTATCTTTTCACTTGAACTTCAAGTGACCCCAAAGGCTCCCTCAACTGCTCTTTTTCTTTTGTGCTACCTCCTTGGCTTCTACGCTACCTCTTTCATTTCTGCTTCATAGAAAAACCCCAATAGCAACCTTCAACAACAACTCAGCCACCAACAATTCAGCAACAACACACAACAACTTGGCCACTGTTGAACAACTCAGTCGCCAACAGTCTTTTACATTCATGGCTTAAAAGCCAAAACGTGTTGCCTGTTCATTTCAGATTCTCGTCTCTCGGTATCCCCAGCCTCTGTCCACTTCAAATCCCTCTTCCAGGCATTATACAATCATTTCTTAACGCCAAAAGGGGAGGTGGACACCATTTCTGTAATGTAAGGGGCAATCGGTACTTGGAATCCTTAGTGACAGTCGTTCTCTGTTTACACAAAAAATGCTGTGAAAACATGAGAAAATCCACATAAAACAAAATGTATCAGACTTCAAACTTTCATAACTATGCCCTATTCTCCCATTGGGTCCACCTATTGGTCGTTGTCACTTATCACAATGGCTTTGTTCCTTTGTATTTTGTTAAATAACGAAAAATGTGTAAATACATTGAAAAATGGTATTTGACAGGTCTCACGATCCATACAATATGGTTTATAATGTTATCAGGTCCGGTCCATCAGATCGCCCACATATACATAGATGTGGCCCTGCTCCATTGTAATGTGCCAATTGCGATCTTGCGATGTGGCAAGTCACAATCGTAGATCACACAAGTCTGAGGCCTCCCCATATATATGGTTCATGCCAACGCCGATTGCGATTGCTGACCCAACTGTCACCGCCAATGCAATATGCCAATTGGATCTGGATTGTTGATCGGCAAGATCTGACGACCCCTGTTCAACCATTGTTTAAGCCTCCGATAGCTCTATTTCATGGGTTTTCTTCATTTTTTCAGCCTCCGATAGTGTTATCCGTTGATGCAATATTTCCTCTTTAACCAATCAAACAGGGCCACGTGGCCCATTCCTGGCCTACCATGTGTCAGCTATGGATTGGCCCATGAGCCTATACTAAAAATCAAAATTTTCAATATAGTTTAAAATTTAATGAAATTGCCTCCTTTTCTAAGGACATTAGGCAATTTTCATTTTACAATAACTCCATTCAGAGTCCATTTTTTCCCATTCAAGTTGCGTTGGATTCAGAATGAGAAGATATCTGTAATGAGACTATTTTTGGGAGTAACCTACAACTTTCATTTTCCTCTGATTTATAAAGGATTTGTGCCATTTGGCACCTTTTATCTCTTGCATGAATTCTTTTAGACTTAGAGGTTTATCCATTATCCATTTTTGGATCACGGATACAAAGCGGTTTCATGATCTAGCAACGGACCAACTCATGTACCACGTGTTCCATAAAGCCACTGGAATGACCACGTTGGAACCACAAAAGTGGCTGAGAGGCATGGATAAGGTAGGGCTACTCAACCTGCTATGGGTGTCGCATTACAACTGCGCACCCATAACAATGGTGCTAATAAAGCAGCTGTTGTGCTTGGTACATGATGGGTGTCTGCAGTTGGAGGAGATGATACCCATCATTGGCATGCTGTAGGATCACATGGCTTCTGTACATAGGGGAAATTTTGGCCATGCATTTTGGCAGAAAGGCTAGCGAACATGCCCTTGTGGAGGCCATGAAGGAAAAGTTCAAGTTGGTAAAGAAGTTGCATGGTTATGCCATTTCAAGCATCTGTGAGCCTGCCGTGAAAATGGCGACTTAAATCTTAGCAGGGAAGGTGATGTGGAAGTGTCGCATAGATGAAGTGTTGCCACCTGTCATAGCTTTGGTAACCCAATGCGTAGAGGGAGTTAAATTTAATTGGGCGTGCTACCTCTGCGGTGAGTTCCTCGCGAACTACTATGAGGAGCAGGATCTCAATAAGCCATTCCACTATGCATGGCTCTTGTTGTCCATAGTGCTCATAGCATGGGAGCTACCTGAAGATAGGTAGTTTCTTTTAGTTGCATTAGACCTACCATAGGCAATGAAGTACACTTCGTTGTGGGCGACTAAGGATCCTCAAAGGATAAAGGACAACAAGGTGTTTTGGATCTTGATGGAGATGAATGTGCATATGGCTGTCAACCACAAGTCGTGGTTGTCGCCTACTAATTTTGACAGATTGTAGAAGTACATGGAATTCAACGTTGACTTCCACCATGTCTCAATGTAGGCACAAAAGGACCCTAAGCAGAAGTGGCACAACTTTCCCTATTTGGCAACAGATGATATGATTGATATGGTCCTTGACCACTGGCCTATAGAGTGGCGCACTGCCTTAGGCTTGGCTATGGGATCGAGCAAGTCCGTCACACAACATAAGAAGGAAGAGGCCAAGCTAAAGATGGAACAACTAGCCGGAAAAAAGGAAAAAGGAGGCTGACGACAAGGATAAGGCAAAGCGTGCTACCATGCAATAGTCGAGTGGGCAGGTAGGAGAAGAGGAGCGTGGCTCTGTTAGAGGTCAGAAGTCGCCTTCACCAAAAATAGAGGAAGAAGAGGACAAACAGACAGAACAGGGAGGAGCATACCCAAAAATGACTCCGTTCCATATTAAGTGCACCAGGGGACCAGAAATGGTAGGGCTAAAGAAGTCTAAGGCTAGAAAGATCTCTCTGGATCTGATCACCCTCACAAAGGGGGATCTGAATGATATAGGGGATGCAGTGCAGGATGCCACTGCGAAACTGCTAGAACAGTTTGAGCAGTAGTAGCAGCAGGCATTAGGGGCTATTTAGACACGTTTGCATGAGCTACAGATCCATGCATCATAGATTCAAACCAGGGCAATGTCCACCAATTTGGCCCTTGGCACCTCAAAAGCCCTTAGCCCTTGGGGCAGATGAAGCATTGACAATAATGATTGAAGCTGACAGGCCTACTATCAGTGCCCTCAAGGGTGTGGGACTTAACTTGGCAGTGCTTCCTAGCAAGACGCTTCACCTTTTGTAGGATGGTGGGATTGCGGAACTCCGAGCTCGCGAACAGTGTGCTTTGTAGGTGACCAATGAGCAAAAGGTCAACAATGCTCAGATGATTGTGCAGATAGATTCCACTATTAACCTTGTGGCAGACCTGACCAATAAGAATTAGTGCATAATCAAGGTTTTGGATGAGGCATGCAGAACAGTGCCAGAGCTGGCCATTCTTGAGGCTGAGCCAGTAGATGTGCAAGTGCGAAATCTCACTGCGGAAGTGCGTGATGCATGCACAGAGTTATCAAAGATTCAACTCGAGCTAAACATCAAAATCGCAGAATTGCAGTTTAAGGCCCAACCTTTGACTCCATCAAAAGTTAGGGAGAAGTGCGTGACTATCGTGGCAGATGTGCTAGCAGCAGTAGCAAGTCCAGTGACAAACTGCACGGCAATTTTTAAGCAGTCGCTTGAGGTAGTCACCAGCCTACAAGAAGACCTCAATTTGCAGAGGCTGGAGACAAAAGTACGAGAACTACAACAGTGCTACAACGAGGTTAAAGTGACAGTGCGCACTATCGCCATCACGTAGAGACTCGCGAAGCTACATGAGGCCAAGGAATTGAAAGAACAGGTAGATGCAACTCAGAACAAGGAAGTCGTGCTAAAGGCTCGCTTGAAGCCTTGGCTGGACAAGGCCTACGTGATCATGATCACCATTGAAGGAAAGCTAGCTAGTTTGTAGGAGACTCAGAAGAAGCTACATGTTGATAGTGCAAGGCCAACGACAGAGCAGTTGGTTGAAGAGATGAAGCAAGTGGCAACACTGTACATTGTCGAGGTAGAAGTTGTCCTAGTTGAGCTAGGAGGTCTTCGCGACAAGATCTCCGCACCGGCCAAGTGACTCGAGGGAGAGTCACCATGTTTGTGTTGGGGCCTGTTGGGAAGAGGTCCCTTGAGGGTCAATTTTGGGGTTAAGAACCAAAGTTTTGGGGCAGAAGGCCCAAAATTTTGTATAAAGAATGTAAAGTCTCCGCATTTTTTGTGTGAGAGTGAAGAGGGTTACAACGGATCTATTGTAGGTTGTATCTCTTCAGTTGTCTAGATAATATAAAAGGAAGGACTAGTTGTTTCCCGTGGACATAGCCCAAATTTCGTGAACCACGTATATTTGTGTCTCTCTTGTTTTATGTTTTTTCTATGTTTATATTTATGCAATATTTTTTATGTCTTCCATTTCTCTGTAATATATAATTTTCTAACAACTAGTATCAAAGTTGAAGGTCTATTTGGCTAATAAAATCACAGGAGAGAAGGATTCTTGGTTCGAGTGGGGGAAATGGCGGAATATGGTAGGTTTAGGGTCAAAAAATTTAATGGCCAAAACTACCAGCTATGGAAGATGCAAATGGAAGATTATTTGTACCAAAAAGATCTGTACCAACCGTTGAGCGGAAAGACAAAGAGGCCGATGAGTATGACAGACACAAAATGGGATATTCTCGACAGAAAGGCACTTGGAACAATATGGTTGTGCCTAGCAGCATCGGTGGCCTTTAATATTTCAAAGGAAATGATAACAGAGGGTTTAATGTCGGCATTGGCCAACTATATGCAAAACCCTCGGTCTCAAATAAGGTATTTCTTATTATTGGAGAAAATGGCTCGGACCAAAAGGAAGGGAGGCACTGTCCAAACTATCTCCTCTTGCACCATTTCACGGTCAAAATTCAAGCCTTTATATTGCTCAATAATTGATTTTGTAATTGTCTAGTAATAACTACCTACCCCAAATAAGCAAATACAATGTTATTGAGTGCAACAAAGACAAACTAGTAATAACTGGTAAATGAATCACACAACAAACAACAACATTAGGTGTAAAGTGATATCTAATTTGCAAGAAACTAGAGCCCTGCTTTCCAATGCAAAAGAAGCTTCTATTAACTCAATGAGAGGCACTATTATGTTGATTTGGCTATCTTTTGACATGACTTGACTTGGTTTAGACCTTTGAATGTGAGCTCCCGAAGTCATGTGTGCATCCATAACTCAATGATGGTTTTCCTTCTTGTGGAGAGAGAGCACTACACCTTTGGACCAGTTGATGATGATGTAGCCTTCAAAGGGGTTACATACAGAACTGAAGTTGGCTTGATCATGATCTATCAACACAATTTTAGTGATTCATTTACCGCATCTAAAGGTCATTGTTGAGCATTTTACATATATCCATTGCTCAAGGGTTTTACCTTGTACCATTGTTGAGAATTTAAAATATATCCATTGCTCAGGCATTTTACCTTGTACCATGTTGGGTTCTTGAGTTTTCCAAGTCTCTTTTATGTTTCATTTCTAATATAAATCATAATGGAGACCCACACATGAAGGTAAACTTTGTGTGAGACAATAAGTGTATTTTTGGCAGTATTTCAGATATTACAGATAATCACGTGCGCATTAGATTTGAAAGATCATTCCTTCATTTGATACTTTGTTAACTCGTTGACATTTTACAAAGTGAAAGAAAACACATCTCATTTTCAAACACCTAGACCTATATTTGAAAAATGGCTTATTCATAGCAAAATTGGACAATTCAGATTTTTTATCAAACTTGGTGCATATATTATTGTACCATAGATCTGCCAAATTTAATTTAGAATTTCATAATATCATATTCGGAAATGTTATTTCTATAGAATGTCATAATATCATATTCTGAAATGTTATTTCTGTAGAATGTCATAATATCATATTTTGAAATGTTATTTTTGTAGAATGTCATAATGTCATATTCTGAAATGCTATTTCTATAGAATGTCATAATATCATATTCTAAAATTTTATTTCCGTAGAATCTCTATAGAAATAACAATAGCACAAAATTAGATGGAGGGATGCTAACGACTAGGCACAATAACTCTGTTTGCTATTACAGTGGTCTGATATTGAGTTGCAGGGTGAGATTTCATGTACGGTGTAATGGCTTTAGTAAATTAGTAATAAAATTGGTTGTAATGGCTTTAGTACCTGAGGCTATTTGTCTTTCCTCTTTGAAAGGATATTATTTGCTATTATAGTAGTTTGATATTGAGTTGTAGGGTCAGATTTGAGGTTATAGTGGCAATGAAATTGAGGTTATAGTGTCACCTCTTCTTGTGTAGGTATCACTGAGCAATGGGATGTGTTGCTCCAGTGGAAATCTGTAGGTGATTGTTTGATGGGATAGGTGTACTCCTGAATAGAATTCAATGGAATGTTTTGTAGTGCAATTTTCCTTATTTAGTAATTCAAAGTTGGAGATATTTGGGACATTATTCCTTGTCAATATGTGATGTTAAGGTTTGGTATTTGACACTTGTTGGCCCAATCAATATGTGGGCCCATTTTGGACTAAATTATATAACTTAATATAAAGTATTTATGTACAAATTTTTGATAATTGATAAATATTTTTTGATGCATGTGTGGGACCAGTACTATAACTTTTATATGTAAAATAATGTAACACTCTCTTGCTTGCTTGATGCATGCATTTAAGGTTCACTCCAAAATTGCTTTGTCTTATATATATATGGGGGAGAGGCTTTGATTGTTGTGCAGGGACCAGTAGATGTTATAGTACTGGTCCTACACATCCATTAAAAATGACAATAAAACATCCATAAATTCCACATAAATATTTAATATTAAGTTATATAAGTTATTAATTTATTTCCAAAATGGGCCCATATGTTGATTGGGCCAACAGCGATCAAACACTAGCCTTTTAGCATAGTAAGTTGACAAGACATCATGTCCCAACTACCTCCAAATTTGAATTACTAAAGAAGTCAAAATGCACTACAAAACATTCCATTAACTTATATCCAACAGTACACCTATCCCATCAAACGGATCTCCACTGGAGCAATACTTCCCATGGTTGGGTAATACCTACACAGGAACAGGTGAAATGTATGTTCAACTATTCAATCTATGAAGGAAATAAATGGAACCATTCAACTACTGAATTCAATAATGACACCAACCCTTTCAATTTAGGAATTAAACACAAGAAAGCACAAGGATCAACCATGAAATTTTATCATTCAGTGGATCATGTACAAATCAATCTAGAACACACATTTAAATTTGAGAGATGGCAATCTGTGCCAATATTCCCTACCAATCAAATTCAACATCAAAAAACTACAAAATAACCTCAACCCTTACTGAGTAGCATTTGAAACGCTCATTCTTCTCATCAGCTATTAGAGATATACAATCTGAGTGTGTGCACGATGTTATCAAGTTTGCACATCTTATTTTATTTTTTCCTACTTCTAGTGTAATCTACTATAATCAGGATAAAATATAGGATACCTTGTTATTCAAGTGATAAATTAACTGTAACTTTACAGGTTACAACTATGACAAGACAAATACTCTTTAGCCAAGAAAACTGCACTTTCCACAAAATATTGATAGGCATACAATCACGAAAGGTTTCAACTTTTCCAATGAAACAATTGAAGTTTCGAATACATACAACTTCAAGCTCCTAAACTTCAACTCAAACTTAGTCTATTATTTTTGTTGTTTTCTCCTTTGAATAACACTTTCATTTGTTTTTGCTAGAAAAAAGTAACACTTAGATTTGCAGGAATGTTATCATTTTCAAGAAAAATTTCATTTATGTTTGTTGGAAAGAAAAAAGAATGCTTTTAATTACATGCCCAATTACACATGGACTGCTCACAAATTACCATTGAAGACAATATGCACTAATACAAAAGAAAAATGAGCACAAAATTTTTTTTTTAATTAGAATTTCAAGTAAATTTGCAAGTTGTTGTAGCCATTGCAAGAGTTATTATTGCAGCTCATACAAAGAATAAGAGGAGGCGAGGGACCAGGGGTACTCAATTGCGATGCACTGAGGCAGATTAAGACATGGGGGGTGATGAGAATGCTCCCAACAATGTTGTTGATAATGACAATGCGGTGGAAGATCATGTTTTCCCACCACCAACCATTGGGCCATCATCAACCACAGTGTAAGGTGCAATTTCAACAAAGAAGATCAGTTCCATAAGAGGTTGGACAAAGGAAGACATGCTAGTTGCAATTGATGATATAGAGTTTAGGGGATATTCAATTTGTACCGCTGCAAAAAAATGTATGATTGCTGCTTCAAACATAAATTATTGGATAAATGGGCTAACTCATACAAAGTGTATAATGCATATTACAATTATCATTGAAGAGGAGGAGGCTGAGGTGGTTGAGTGATTTAAGGAGATGGCCCAATTTGGACATCGGTTAGAGCTAATATAACATAAATTCACAATAGCTCAAATACGTTAAGGGAGGCCAAACCCCTTCAAAGGTGGGTTTCTTGGTAAATCATGATGGAGTGGCTTTAAGAAAAGGAATCCAGGCCTTGTGTTACATATAACTGAGGGCCTTAGCAGAGGCAATGCTTTAAATTCCCTGCAAATGTGTCCAATTTCTATGACACTCTTTCTACTGCATATGAGAAACACTCATATGGCCCAAACCATATATGGAACTATGATGAAACAAGCTTACAGGGGAGAAGGAATTGTGGCATTCGGGTAATTGCCAAGAGAGGGAGCAAAAATATGCCTAAGATTTTTCCTAAGAGCAGGGAGTGGATCACTATTCTTTGTTGTGTCAATGCTATTGGTTCTTCAATACCAAGTTTTTATATATTCAAAGGTAAAACTCAACTAAAAAACTATATACATAATTGTGAACAAGGTGCATACATGGCTGCACATCTCCATGCATGGATGACAAAGGAACTATTCTTGAACTGGTTTTTTCACTTTGTTGCATCAATACTAGGTGGTGTCTCACCTAAAAATAGACACCTATTAGTTTTAGATGGCCATGGAAGCCACATGGTTGTGCAGACAATTGAGGGGGCCAACAATTTGGGCATTAACCTGTTAACATTGTCAACTCATACAACCCATAGATTGTAACCCCTTAATGTCAGTGTGTTTGGGTCTTTCAAGAACTATTTCAGGGTCGAGATAGCTTCATGGTTAGCAAAGAATCTAGATGTGGAGGTAAAAAGGTTTGAGCTAGTTGAGATTGCAAGTAAAGCATTTAAAAGGGCTCTCACGCCTTCTAATATCAAGGTTGGATTTAGGAGTAAAGGTATATGGCCACTAGATGTTGATGCTCTTTTGCATGATACCGGTTGCACCTAGGAATTTGATGTGGGAGGTAAAAAAGCAAAGGACTTCTCAGACCATGTTGATGCCCAAGACGATGTGGATGGGCATAAAGATGTTGTTTCTATTGAAGGTATGATATCATTTTCTCAAGGGAATTTCTATGGTGATGATGATGAACATGTGAGTGATACACAGTTCAGTGATGAACCAATTGTCACTGCAATGGAGTTTGTCACACCCACTGAACCACCTACTAATTATGCATGTGATATTACATATGAGGTAGTTGATCATGTGAATGACAATGCAATTGTGATTTCAGATGATAATGCAACATGATTAAACAATGAGAAATTCAGCATGTCAACCCAGGTAACTCCATCATCATGGTTAGCAATGGCCATGATGAATATCAACACACATAATGTGTCATCCACTAATGAGGAAAGCATGAACGTGCCTTGATAACTAGCAGAGTTAAACATTGAACTTGTTCATTATTTTTTGGAAAATGGATCATTGGAAGAAGAGCTTGTTCACCATGAAGTACCAAATGAAGGCAATAATGGGGGTTAATTAGTTTTCCTGTAGATTGAAAGGAAAGTGTCAGGCCCTGAAGAGCATGTGACAATGAACCAACAATGACTTGGCAAGTTCCTAAAGCTACCAGTAGAGAGAGTGAAGGTCTCATTAAGACACTTAACAACATATTGTCTTCGTTTAGGGAGGAGTTCACAGTTGCTCACCTATGAAGACATATATGAACCTATTATTTGAGTATAAACATAAAAATATTGAAATTTAGGAATCTAAACAGAGAAAGAAGGATTTGGACAAGGAAAAGAGAGATGCAAGGATTGCAGTAGCAAAATCTCAGGCAAAGGAAAGGATGGAAAGACAAAGCGAGGGAAGAAAGGAACATAAAAAAAATTGGCAAGGCAAGAGAGGGAGGAAAGAAAGGTTCAATAAGTGTTGGAAAAAGGAGGAGGGTGGACAGATAGGGAATATTATGGTCCAGGCCAGTTTGAGTCAAATATGATAATGTCCAACACTCTAGACCACATTGCAAAGCATACACCATCATACCTGGACCTAATTAACATTCAAGTCCCCTGCTACCATCGAGGGGTTATTCCCACCTCTTATACCCCTTCTAGTCCACGTTTAAATCATATGTGAGATTACAAGACACCTCCACTTAGTGTTGGGGTTAGTAGCATTAGTGGACACTTCAACTACTCAATACCTCCAAGCCTACAAGGAGAAAATTGGACATAAGAATATATCAACATTCAAACACATCCTAATCAACCATTCTTGGGTAACCCACCATACTTGGCTCGGGAAAGCAACTCAACAAGTTTGGGCAATGTAGAAAATGGAGGCCATTAAGCATAAGGGTGGCATGACTTTTTTTTTAACCATATTGCAATGTGGATTTTGTAAGGATGCAATCGGTTGCATAGTTAATATAATAGTTCACATACAATTGAAGATATAGTTTAATGTAATATTTGACAACACACTTTCTGCAATTGTGGTATACTTACAATATATTGTGCTTGGCCTTTGGTTGGTTTTTCTTGTTTTCAGTTGCTCAATAAAACTAGTGAGTGCATACCTTCATGGATACATATACCAGCAAACAAACCCAAAGGTACTTTTGATTGCTTACTACACATACATACATTCACATACAAATTTAATTGTGCAATAATATGCAAGTATCATTTCAAAACAAAATGCAAGCAACATAAGCTATAATGTTCCAACATTAATGTATAATTGGTTTATCTTACATTCTTGGAAGTGTTCGCAAATCGATCAGTTGGTTACACAGAGTTGGAGCTCATTGTTTATTTCATATACAAAGTTGTGTCTTCTATTCATGGTTGGTGAGTTGGAGTACATACTACCAAACAGAAATGAAGACAAATAATCCTTCTTAAAACCATTAAACTACGTAATCTTAAACAGATATAGAGTGGCATTAATTATTCATGTAAACTTATTAAACCCTATTTTTGTTAGAGAAAAATAGTCAGCATCTCAAACCATAATATTTTGCTCAAACCCTAACATAGCCATTAATAATTATTGAATAATTCATAAACCCTATATTTGTCACGGAGAAATAGTCACCATCTACAAAAAAAACATACATTTGATTGAATATATATTACAATGTAGGGAAGACCACAAAACTCTTTTTGAATACAAATTTGATAACCCTCTTTGAATGCAATTTGATAACCATTTTTTCTTGCAATTTGAAAACCACATTGCAACAATTCGAAACCCATATTTGAATGCAGAGTTCCAACAAGATGGCATGCAACAAAACCCACATAGAAATTTCAAACCATTCTAAGATGACAAGTAGCAAGAATTAAAAACCATTCTAAGACGACATGCAACAAAATCCACATAGAAATTACATCAAATGTAGCCAAATTCCATCCGATTGAATGTGTTTAAAAACATAGAGGTAGAAGTAACTGGTAGGATTAAAATCCTACCATAGAGGACTGGGTTTTGATTATTCCATGCTCGCACGCCACATGAACCCAAGGAGCTTGAAAACCCTTAATTGCAACATAAAATTTTATGGTGTCCTCAACATCTCTCACATAGTGACCTGCAAAATGGACAAGGAGGCCACAAAGACGTCATAGGGATAGAACTTGGAAAAAATAGCGAAAAAAGAAGAATTCCTCTAAGAATTGTTGAAAACATGCAAATTACCTTCTGATAAACCCTCTATTGCACGAAACAACCATATCTAGCACCAAGCCAAGGAAATTCCCACATAGGGTCAAACACAGACAAATAGCCCAGTTGCAACTGTGTAACGAGGAAGAACAACAATCTTAATAAACTAAACTCCACACAAGAAAACAACTGAATATCTAGATGAACCATGCACCAAGCCTATGCATAACCCACTCTCCGCGATGTTAAGACTAGTGCATGTAGCGACCAACATTGTAGTAGGGTGGCGCAAGCGTTGGCAGCACTAAACATACATTTATTGGGCCTGAATAGAATAACATTGTGCTTCAAGGACCCTCCAGAACTCACACCAAAAGGAAACCCTAAATCGCGCACAACACATCAAGCTTTATTGACCGACTTTCCCAACATGTGTTTGTGTAGATTGGTATCCTATAGTATAAATGGCGTAGAGGTTCACGTGGTGTTTGGAGGGGTCAAATGGGTGGCGCCCAACTACTGTGTCCCTCCCCTGTATATTATTATTATTATATATTATTATTATATTATAATATTAGGCTTATTTAATATAATATTATAATATAAAATATTAATTAGCCATGGAGAAATATTTACATTATATCATATTGAACATAGTATTACAATATCAAACATTTTTCAGCAAAACAAAATGGTAAAGGCATATATAAGGTTCTAATTCGACTTTTGATTACTTTAACATTAATATTTTGTTTTTCTATTGAAAATGATCCATTGATTTTAGTGTAGATGTTAATTTCTAATCATATTTTATTGATTGCACTAGATGCACTGGTTTAATGTGCATGTTAATTTCTAATCCTATTTGATTGTTTGCATTAAATGCATTAATTATACTATGTACAAAGTAATTTTTAATGGCATGCATTGATATGTGTATTACAATAATCATCGGCCTATGTCCATATTAAATAGAAATGAACAGCAAAAATCAGAGATCCATATTAAATAGAATTGGATAACAAAGAGAAATGAGGCAAATAAATACACGGGAAACGACAACTATGTATGCATTAATTTCAGTGTAGATCTTGATTTGTAATCTTATTTGATTGTTTGCACTATATGCATTGATTTCAATGTAAAAGTTATTTTTTGATATAATGTGAATAGATGGATTATGTGCATTGCTTTCAAAGTAATTAGATTAATAGTGTGCATTGGTTTCAATGTATGCACAAAGTAATTATTGACTACATGCATTTATTTTTGTGTTACAGTATTCATCAACCAAGATATATATTAAATAGAAATGAATAAAAAAGGTCCTAGATCCATCTTAAATAGAAATGAACAACAAAGAGCAATTTGACAAAATAATACATAAAAAATGACAATTGAGGAGTCTAAACAACAAATGGAGAATCAAAGATAGTCATGACAAACAATAACTAAACAAAGATCAAATAAAAGAAAAAATTGAATGACAAAGAGTATATCAAAGAGAATATGAAAGAGCATATCAACAAATAAGGGCACAACAAATGACAATTGAAGAGTGTCAAGAAAAAATAATACAAGGCACAACGAAGAGGAAATCAACAAAAAAAAGGCAAAAGAAATGACAACTAAAGAGCATGAAGAATAAAGGAAATAAAGGCTAAACAACAAAGATCATACCAAAAAAGAAAACAATATTCAATCAACTCAAGTATATTACAATATGTAGAAGAAAATCCTATGAAAGAAATAAATTTAAAAGATATCTATAACCAAGCTCATATCGATATTGTTGTTGATATAAATATGCACATCGAAAATTTGATGATAGGATTTACCGATTATGTGTGTGAGCAGTCATATGTTCGAATTTAGGTATTTAATACAAACACGATTCCAATGTGAATGAGATGTAGAAGAGAAAGAACTCATTGGATTTATCTTAGACATAGTTAAAATATTTAAAATGATCAGATTAATGATATGTTAGACTAATTTTATGTGGCTACCCACGATTGAAACCAACCTAGATCTATCTCAACTCCAGATCTATCAAGTGCCGAGAGGGAGCAAATCTCTTGAGGTGAAAACCTTTCGTCAAGTTTTGAACTCAAAAAGATGTTTACACCTCCAGAAATTTGATCCAAGAGAAGGAAAAAAAAAAAAAAAAAAAAAAAAAAAAAAACCTCAAAAATGACATATAACTTTATCTAAACCTTAAAATTGAAATTTACCCACCAAAAAACAAAAACAAAAACAAAAACCATAAATCATGCGAAGATAATTTAATATTCATTGAATCTCCAAATTTTAATGAATGTTTAAGTCTTGAAAACATTTAACTAAACTAAACCCTAGCAACTATGTTCACGAACCTTGAAAAACATTTAGCTAAACTAAACCCTAACAACTATGTTCACTCCACCTCTATGTGACACTCACTAGAGGGCACAAAATATCCAACCAGAACTACTGTTTGTTTATTTATATGTTATTAATTTATAAAATAATACTTTGGATAAAGATGGATATGGAAGAGAATGCATAGAAGTAATGAAAAAAATTAGTATATTGAATTCTCTTATTTGTTGCTTCGTTTTATAAGTGACGACCTTTTTATCTCACTGCAATATATTACATATTTTTCGTTCGATAAAAATAAAGAAGAATTATTTAAGGTGTTTTCTAACAAAGTTATAATTTTGCCTGAATTACGAAATTTATTATGTTATCAAGAAATTTTCAAAAAAAATAATCCCTAGAGTGTTTAATCATTTTTTTATGTTTGAAATAGATTCCCAATCATACAAATAACATCTTACTAGTGAATACTCTAACGATTAATTATGTTATTAATACTTTAACGATTAACAAGTTAAAAAAAAAAAAATTGAAATTGTTTAATTATTTTTTAGTAGTTTTATTTATTTATTTTTAATTAGGGAAGATTGGATTAAAATTTTTGTAAATCTACTTAAAAGTTGTTAAAATTCATAATTTTAGATGTTTTAGTTATTTTTGATGTTGCTAAATCTATTTCCATCATCGAAAACATGATTCAAATACTACATCTACAAGATTTTTTGAAATTTTTTTATCCAAATTCTTACTATTTTCCACTCGTTTTTATGTTTAAAATAAATTCCCAATCATAATAATAACATCGTATTAGTGAATACTCTAACTATTAATTAGAGTATATATGTACACACTCCATCCAAATAACGTGAACATATGCCCTGGTTTATCCTCCAACAAAAGCAATGGGAGCCTCAAAACCTGTGTAGTCTTTGCGCCTGGCTAGGCAACATTTAATGTTTTAGCTTCTGATACAGACACCATCAGAATCTGGATAGCACCATCAGAATCTCTATCCCACCGCGGCAGCGTTAGGTGGATAATGGCCGCATCCGAACCTGACCCATGTGAAACCAATTTCTATCTACAAAGTGGGCCTTTGGCCTATATTTAGCAGCCTAACTTCTTGGGATATCTACAGAGTAGCAGGGCCGAGGAGTTTCTATTTTAAAACTATTTCGACTATTTTTCTTGGTTTTCTGTGTCTTCCTTTAACGAGAGTTTGGTTATAGTTATAAAGTTGAACGTCAAATTTAATATTAAACTTTTAACGCTCAAAATGGTGGGGTTAAAATTTTATGATGAGGATTCCAACGGTGGGCCAGGTTACTGTAAATAATTATTATGACATGTGAAAAGGAAAAACTTGTCAATAATTGTCCGGGTGCCTGTGATTGACATGCACTTTTGAATAGTAATATTGGGCAATAGTACCCAGTAAAACCAATATCATTACCCTACCATTTTACAGATCGTTGGCCACAAAATGATAGAGCCATGCAGTAAAAAAGGCAATCTATGTGGTCTGAATGATACTGATTATTATATTCCGCTGTCGGAGTGTTGGATGGAAAGCTAACATTTGTGTACGGTCACTAATGCTGAAATCTAAAACCCTAGCTGCTATATCTAGATTATGCACTGTCCGTCAATGACCTCCTCAAAACACTAAATTCAAAATAGTAGACATCAACTGGGTTCCAGATAAAAGCCGAGTCAAAGTTTACAGAGTTCAGATGAAGAGTACGCTTCACGTACATGAAATATATCCGCACTCGAACGGACACTGATGAATTTTCTTTTTTTTCTGGTTTACGATTGCGCGACAGAAAATACAGTAGGTTGCTTTTTTGCTCTGAACGTTAAAGTATGGAAATTTTGGTCATATTTTGAAAAATTTTCTTTTTTTTGTTTAAGTTGGGCAACAGAAAATGCAGTAGTTTGCTTTTTTGCAAGTTAAAGTATGGAAATTTTGGTCATATTTTGAAAACATTTGGTAGAGACTTTTGTAAATTTATATAAAAATTATTAAAACCCATAATTTTAAGTGTATTAGAGGTTTTTGATGGTGCTGAATCCATTTTCACTATAAAAACATGATTCAAATATTGCATCTACTGCCGAGATTCCAATACTTTTAGCTATCCTAACAATTCCTTAACCTCCATAAACCACTCCACAAAAAATACTTTGGATTCCCAATATTGGGGCACTCAACAATATGTTTTTCAAAATGATGCAACTTGGATCCCTTTAGATTACAAATATTAATATAATTGTGTAGAAAAAGGTGCTTTTGGTTATGAACTTAGCTCAAATTAATCAATGATAATATTAAATTAGTTAAATAATCAGACTTAGTTCAAATTGATCAATAATATTAAATTAATTAAATAATCAAACTTAGCTCAAATTAATCAATAATAATATTAAATTAGTTAAATAATCAGGTTTCAAATTTGATAATTATAACTATTTATTTTTATTAAAAAAAAGATTTTTTTTTTTCTATTAGAAATTTACCATTTATATCACTATATATTTTTCATTAGAGCTTTTATTTCCCATATTTTTAAAAAACAAATTAAAAAAGAAAAAGAAAGAGAGATTGGATTTAATTATTTACAAAGTATCTCACTATTTTCCCATATTTCTAGAGACCATCTTAAAAAAATGTTTGAATTTAACTATTTACAAAGCATCTCAGTTTCTATAGTGTAAGATCTTGAAAGTCCTTACAAAAAAAGTTTGGCTTTAACTACTTACAAAGTATCTCACTTTCTATTTCCCATATATCTAGAGACAATCGTTAAAAAATTGTTTGGTTTTAACTATTTACAAAGTATCTCAGTTTAAGATCTTGACAATCCTAAAAGTTAGGACACTTTTTGTTTTTATTTTTTATTTTTATTTTCATAAGATTTGTTTAGGTTAGGGTTACCTTACTAATTGGATGGAAGCAGGGAATAAATTTGAAGAGAAAGGTTAAATTTTAGTTTGAAGTGTGAATTGCTCACCTATTGGATGGACTAAGGAATCAAATTTGAAAAGAGGGGTTACATTTTAGTTTCAAGTGCTAATTTTTTTTAGCTTTTCTATGTTAACAAGTTAAAATAAATTATTGTTTTCATGTGGAAATGAAAGATAATTGCATACATCACATCACACCTCCTACTATATTAAATTGTGTAATCCTATCTTCACATTATAATTCCACATACACTTAAATAAGTACACATACACAATGTTGATTCACCAATATTACAGTGTATATAGAAATCATATGGAGGGAATTTAATAGGACCATTTGCTTATAGACTATATAGAAACCATATAGAGGAAGTTTAATTGGACCATTTACTTATAGTCTATATAGGAGTTATATAGAGGGAATTCAATAAGACTATTTACTCTTCCATCTCTTGGATGTCATTCTTAGAGCACAAAGAAATTGTTCTTCTTGCCTACAAGGTAGTCAATCCAATTATTTAAGCAATTGCAATGATTTTTTTTAAGGACTAACAAAATATAGTATTATTCTACGAATATCAAAGCAATATCCAATGAAAAATACCAATTATTCAAAACCTCCAACAACACAATTTCCATAAAAGCAATATAGCTTACTAGAATCTTTTGCAATAAAAATTTTAGGCCTAATGATTTGTGCACGTCTATTTTATGATGCAAAACACCATTTAGAAAAGAAGAAGATACAACATTACCTTTTTTCAACGAAAAATGAATGTTTGAATTGAATAGGGGAGAGATGTCTAATGTTGTGCAGGGACCAATAATTGATGTAGTACTGGTCCCACCAAACTACCAAAAATTGAGAGATATGCAACCAATATTTAAACAAAAATAAATAATATAAGTGCAAATATGTTTTAATTTATGTCCAAAATTTTCGAGTACATTGACCGGGCTCACAGTTGTCCATAAATAATATCTTAATACTTAAGAGTACAAATCATATTGACCCAACTATAAAACAGATAAAACCATAAATCCTTCCAAAATGGTCTATTCCAAAAGTACAAAGTAGTAATCACTTGAACCCCCACTCATCAGAACTGGAGCTATGTATTCCAAATAAATATCCATACCTGCACATAATAAAAGTGAATGTATGTCAATCATTACTGTTATGTTGATTAACATTTAAACCCATTGTGTTCAATAAATGACACCCAACCCATTCTATTTCTCATTAAAACAAATCAAAGCACATGGATCAACAAATAACAAATTCCCAACCATTGGATCACATCCAATTAAATCTAGATCACACATTCAAAATGAAGCCATTTCAATCCATGTCCATCCTTACCACCAATTAAATTCAAGTGCAAAAAACTATAAACAAAGTTCAACCACTACTAAAGTTGCACGTTATGCATTCAAACTATCCACCATCCTTGAAGACAAACTATCACAGAACATTTGACAGTATATCCAAGTTAGTTATTTCAATTACAACACATTTTTCTTACAGTTCTATTTTCATTTCTCACAGTGTTTTTATTTCAGTTCTTACAGTTTCATTTTCATGAAAATATATATTTTTTCTATTTTTCTATATTTTTAAAAAGAAAAGAACCTATGAGACATTAATCTTGTGCTGAATATTTGAATGAAATGTTATGACTTCCTCATAAAATTCTGAAGTATTACAATTAGATTGAACTTGGTCAATTAATGTGCTCATCATTCCCTTCAATATGTTCTCAGGTTGGTTATGGTAACTCATACCATTACTGTTGGCAAAGGCTAGAATATATGAAAACACCAAGACAAGCCTACAACACTAACACTAGCAATCATGGATCAAATCTTGCAGGAGAAACTTCTACGCTAAGGTAGTCAGTCATTCCTCACACAAAAGATTTCATATAGATAGGAAGACTTGAAAGTCACTCCCTTGACTCTAAGCAACTAAGGTATCTAACGAAAGTCTTTTCCTCATGTATTTTCGCACTCCTTCAGTCTTTGTCTTCAAACAACTCATCTTTGCAAGCCATTTATCAGTCAATTGAAAATCATATATCCCCATCACATATTTGCAATAATCCACAACACCCATAGGATCTCTATCATCCACTTATGCATTAAAAGAAACCTCATTAGAAGAAGAACTCAGACGTCTCACTCCGATATCACATTGTTGGTGAAGACACTTGGTTGCCATAACTGAATCTTATGGATAGAAGCTCCCTCGGGAACTACAAGCTCTATTGAAAGCGAGATCGAGAGCTAGTCACTGTTGCACCCATTGATGAGGATCCAATATAAATCCAGACACCGAAGCATTAGAAACATGTTGTTGATCAAAGCACTCTTATAACTAAAAATTAGAACTTCCTTGTAAACAACCCTAGTACAACTAAAGACTTGAGAAAAGTGATTCAATTACATGGCAGTTATGATACAATGTTATTACCTTTCTACCTTATTCATAGCCTTTGGGGACCCACTAAAACCCCACATTATTTTCATACAAAATCTCAAGAAGGCCCCTAAATGAATAGGAACAACCCGTAAGGGACTGATAAAAAAAATATCCTAATATTCTGAAAATAAGTCCTGCTTTGACTTCATTTCTTCAAAAATCATAAGCATTCCCAGGACCAAGCTCCTTGAGACATTAAATCAAATGTTGGGCATGAAAGACAAAATCCTAATCAAGGAGTTAGTAACACCAGAACTGATTCTTCTAGCTGAGTAACACTCTATACTTGACCGAATCATAGTTTGTAGAGATAGTGCTTATAAAGGGAGTTATCTTCAAGATCGGAAATCCGAGTCTTAATAGTGACAAAGAAGCGAAGATCATCTCCAATCTTTGTGTATTTTGTGAACCCACAAAGAGTCTTCTTGAAGACTGAAGAGCATACCTAGAAGGCATTATCTCTGTGGTCTAAAATTAAGATCCAACTTCTCCTACCCAACCTACAAATTGACTCATACTATCAATTTAAAATGCTCATGTAAGCATGTCCACATTCTCCCTTTCTTGTTGATCATGATATAAGGTTGATCCCTACTCAAACTTATGTAACCAATGATCTATCGCATACAACACAACTGTGAATACCATTGAATGATATCTCACACTACTCTTCTTCACCATTGGCACTATCTAAGCTCCATGGTCTCTAATGATAAAAAGTTTATCCTTCTCCAACAAAGGAAATGTTTGTGTTGTCCTCATAAAATCCATGCCCAAAATCATCACATAATCCTCCAACAATATAACTCTCAAATATATCCTACCAAACATATGAGCCCACTCCCATCAGTGCATCCTTGAGAATACCAAATGTTGACCTCATCTTAGAGTTCATTACTGTGTAGGAAAACATCATTCCCTTCAATATGTTCTCAAGTTGGTTATGGGAACTCAGACCATTAATGTTGGTAGATGCTAGAATATATGAAAACACCAATACAAGCCTATAATATTGACACTAGCAATCCTGGATCAAATCTTGTAGGAGAAACTTCTACTACAATGGAAGTTTCTTATTACTCAAAAGTTTTTTTCAACTTGAAATCAACATAAGGAAAACACTACTTGAACTACATGATTGACAATGCAAGTGAACTTGGTGAGGCAGCGTGGGCCATGAATAAATTCAATTGTGATAACATACAGGATTCTAAACAAATTAATTCAAACAACAATAACTACCAGATCTTCAAATAGTACCAGAAGAAGGTGGAAACCAACAGTATTTTTCCAAGTACAAATACAGTCATGGTATTTTAAGTGTAAAAACAAGTTATCAAAACAACAATCACTGATAATTTTGAAGACATACAACAAAATGATTATGTATATTTGATTTTTCAAGGATACTAACATAGTAGAAGTTTCTTATTACTCAAATGTTCTTTTCAACTTGAAAGCAACATAAGGAAACTACAATACTTGAACTACATGATCCTCCAACAGTATAACTCTCAAATACATCCTACCAAACACATCAGCCCACTCCCATTAGTGCATCCTTGAGAATACCAAATTTTGACCTCATCTTAGAGTTCATTACTTTGTAGGCAAACAACCAATCCCTTCAATATGTTCTCAGGTTGGTTATTGTAGCTCAGACCATTGTTGTTGGCAAAGGCTAGAATATATGAAAACACCAAGGCAAGTCTGCAATACTGACACTAGAAATCCTGGATCAAATATTTCAAGAGAAACTTTTACTACAATAAAAGTTTCTTATTACTCAAAAGTTATTTTCAACTTGGAAACAACATAAGGAAAACACTACTTGAACTACATGATTGACAATGCAAGTCCACTTGGTGAGACAATGTGGGCCATGAATGAATTCGATTGCGATAACAAACAGGACTCTAAACATATTAATTCAAACAATAGTAACTACCAGATCTTCTCATAGTACTAGAAGAAGGTGGAAACCAACAGTAGTTTTCCAAGTACAAATACAGTCATGGTATTTTAAGTGTAAACACAAGTTATCAAAACAACAATCACTGATAATTTTGAAGACATACAACAAAATGATTCTGTATATTTGATTTTTCAAGGATACTAACATACATGTTGATAATTGCCCGTAATAACGCAGAAGTATTTTTTCCTTGTATGAAAGCATAATTTACAAATATTATTAACCAAATGCATAGAATAATTCTGCAGGTTGTTGCATCTATGGAAAAATTTAGTTATGTTTCTCGTACAAGGAGAAGTGGCAGGGGAGTGACAAGGGTTCCCTAGCTGTGATGCCCATCGTCAGATGAGGACAAGACAGGTTCTGTCAATGTCAACAATGCCCCAAGGAACGTTGTTGAGGATGACCATGTGACTAAAGCTGATGTTGTCATACCATCACCCATAGAGACACTATCAACAACAGTCTAAGGGGCAAGTTAAACTAAAAAAATTAGTGCTACAAGAGGATGGAAAAAGGAAGAAATGTTAGTTGTAATTAACGACATAGAGTTTAATGATACTCAGTTCAGGCATCTGCAAAAAAACATGGTATTCCTCCCTCATCAATACATTATTGGATAAATGCACTGACTCATACAAAACGTAAAGGGCCTCTTACAGTTATGACTGACGAGGAGGAGGTTGAGGTGGTTCAGTGGTGTAAAGAGATGGCCCAATTGGGACATGGGCTAGAGTTGATACAACTCAAATCCACATTTGCTCAAATTGTCAAGGGAGGAAAAACCCATTCAAAGATGGGTTTCCTGGTAAATCATGGTGGTTTGGATTTAAAAAAAGGAATCCAACCTTTTATTGCATACAACTGAGGGCCTTAACAGAGACATAAAATTAAATTTTCTCCCTGCAGTTGTGCAAAAGTTATATGACACTCTTTCTAGTGCTTACAATAAACATTCTTATGGAGCAGACCATATACGGAACTGTGATGAAACAAGTTTACAGGCAGGGAGGACTTGTGGCATGTGGGTAATTTCCAAGAGAGGGAGCCGAAATGTGCCAAAGATTCTTCCTAAGAGTAGGGAGTGGATAACTATTTTATGTTGTGTTAATGCAATTGGTACTTCAATCCGAGGATTTTATCTATTCAAAGGTAAAAATCAATTGAAAAACTATATACAAAAATGTGAACCAGGTGCATGCATGGCTGCATATCCCCATGCATGGATGACTAAAGAATTGTTTTTAAGTTGGCTTTTTCACTTTATTGCATCATTACCAGGTGGCATTTCACCTAATAACAGACACTTATTGATATTAGATGGTCATGGGAGCCACATGGTTGTATAAACAATTGAGGAAGCAAACAATTTAGGCATCGACCTATTGAAATTTACCGCTCATACCACTCACATATTGCAACCCCTTGATGTTAGTGTGTTTGGCCCTTTCAAGAATTATTTCAGGTCAGAGCATACTGCATGGATGGCAAAGAATCCAGAGGTTGAGGTGAAAAGGTTCGAGCTAGCAGAGCTTGCAAGTAAAGCTTTTAAAAGGGTTCTAACACCATAAAATATCAAGGTTGGCTTTAGGAGGACAGGAATCTGGCTACTGAATTATGATGCTCTTATGCATGATATTGGTTGTAGCCAGGTGTTTCATGTGGATGATCAGGAAGAATGGCATGTCCAAACATGTGTTTAAGTGCAAGAAGTAGGTGAACAAGATGATGTGGTTGTAGCTGGTAATATGTTTTCCCTCTCTCAAGGACACTTATATGATGAAGATGATGAAACTATATGTAAAACATAGTATAATATTGAACAAATTCACAGTAACATGGAGAGCATTCTACTAACTCAAGAACATGAAACTCCTATTGTTGATATTGTTAATGACATTGTTGAACATGCAGTTGACAATAACCAATTGACATTGCCAAGCCAAGTAACCCCACTATCATGGCTGGAGAAAGCCATGATTAATATGAATTAACATAGTGTCTCAACAATGAATGAACAAAGCATGAACATTCCCTCACAACCAACAGAATTGAACAATGAAATTTCATTGTTCATTTCTTTTGTGGACAACAGATCAATGGAAGAAGATGAAGCAGATGAAGCACATAATGAGGCATCAAATGAAGATAATTATATAGTTCAATCAATTTTCTTAGATACTGGAAAGGAAGTACCAAGAAATGACATGCAGGTGGGAGGGGTGGAGACAATTAGGAATAAAAAATAAAATAAAATAAAAAATAAAAAATTTGAAATGTAGGAATTAAAACAGAAAAAGAAGGATTTAGTCAAGGATAAAAAGGCAGCAAGGATTGTTGCAACACAACGTCGAGCAGATGAAAGGCTTGAAAGAGATAAAGCAAGGCAAGTTAAGGACCAACAAAAAAAATGGCAAGAAAAGAAAAGGAATCAAGAAAGACACAACAAATTCTTGAAAATGAAGAAGGGATGATCAATATGGTTGACAATGATGCAAGCATAGTTGATGAAACTAGGATTATTTCAAACCCACTGGACAATATTGCAGATAATACACCATTATTCGAAGACCTCATAAACATTCAAGTGCTTCACTATCATATTAAGGGTTTACCCACCTGCCTTATTCCCACTAGAGGAGGTGTTAATTCTATGTATGCTCATTACACACCTCCACTTAATGCAGGGGTTAGTAGTGGAAATGTGAGGTATGGGTACTCAATTACTCCATGGTTGAAAGGTGCAAATTAGACTCAATCATATGGTAACAATAAACCATTTCTTAATTAACCCTTTTTAGGTAGTCCAACTTACCTGGCTCAAGCAGGTAACTCAAGGAGTTTTGGCATTGAAGATTCTTAAGGCCATAAAGAATAAGGGTGCCATATGTTTTTGGTTGTAAACATGTTATGATGTGAATTTTGGATGAATTTTATCTTTTTCTTGTCATAGAAAGATTTTGGCTTACAACCTAGGTTGTTTATTTCATATTGTTTGTGGCATTGTAACCAGACTCCATTTTAGAAGGAACATCTATAGTCTATTATAATGTAGAAATCTTACTGGAGAATGCAAATGGGATTTTTTGTTATGCCTCTACACACTAAATGATTTACAATACATTTATAAATGAGTTGTAAATATGATGAAAAATGAGTGAATAATGAAATATTGAACAAGTCACTTATTTTAATATGAAAATTTCATAAAACAGTGAACAACAAAAGTACATATCTATTGGTTTCATATTAAAAAAGAACCTAACATTCCATACATCAAAAAATATGACGACATAGAAAGTTACAAAAGGACAACTTACTTCGAATTAAAACATAATACAAATGGGTAATGCATTCTCGGAATTGAATTTCCCTTGTAACCCAATTTACTTCAAATCCAAACACAATGTAAAGTTTCTCTTACAAATCAATTTACCTCCAATTCTGCCAACTATGGACATTGAATGACTCTTATAAATGAATATACAATGCAAAATGGGTTGGTAGACCAGATTTCTATGAGCATCAGTTTACCTTTTTAAATCAATGCACTTCCAATTGAAACACAATACAAATGGGCAATGCACTCTAGGCATTGAATTTCCCTTATAAACCAACATTAAATACATCAACAAATATGGAGATAGAGCAATAAAGAAGCTCCTCAAGATGGCAATTTACAAAAGGAAAACTTAGATCCATCTGATATCAACTCAATAAGACAACAGACTAAATCTGACCAGAACCAAAACCATTTCCAAAATGACATAAAATCTAGATTTCTCCATAAACCAGATGCCACAAAGGAATGAAACAACAATACACAAGTACATTCGTTCCAACCCAAATGTATTTCAACTGTACATTTGTTCCAGCCCAGACATTAAGTGCAATTTCATCTTTTAACTGTAAGTGAATCGGAAAATGAATTTCACAAATTAATTCAATCACTACATTTAAAGCATATGTCTAAGAAGTTTGAATGTGAAACCTCTGAATGGGAAATATCTACATATTATCACAGACTCTATTCCAAACAATAGATAAATGAATTAAAACACAATGAAAATGGGCTGGACTGCCCACTATGAGCATTAAAATACCTTTATAAATCAACGTACCTCCAATTAAAACATAATACAAATGGGTAATGCACTCTCGGCATTGAATTTCCCTTGTAACCCAACTTACTTCGAATCCAAACACAATGCAAAGTTTCTCTTACAAGTCAATTTACCTCTAATTCTTCCAACTATGGACATTGAATGACTCTTATAAATGAATACACAATGCAAAATGGGTTGGTAGACCAAATTTCTATGAGCATCAGTTTACCTTTTTACATCAATGAACTTCCAAATAAAACACAATACAAATGGGCAATGCACTCTGGGCATTGAACTTCCCTTATACACCAACATTCAATACATCAACAAATATGGAGACATAGCAATAAAGGAGCTCCTCAAGATGGCAATTTACTAAAGGACAACTTAGATCCATCCGATATCAACTCAATAAGACAACAGACTAAATCTAACAAGAACCAAAACCATTTCCAAAATGACATAAAATCCAGATTTCTCCACAAACCAGATGCCACAAAGGAATGAAACAACAATACACAAGTACATTCATTCCAACCCAAACATCTTTCAATTGTACATTCGTTCCAACCTAGACATTAAGTGCAATTACATTTTTTAACTGTAAGTGAATCAGAAAATGAATTTCACAGATTAATGCAATTAATGCATTTAAAGTAGCTGTCTAAGAAGTTTGAATGTCAAACCTATGAATGTGAAATCTCTGCATATTATCACATACTCTATTCCAAACAATAGATAAATGAATTGTAGAAATTTCACCTGTAGAACAAACCGATATATGCCATGTCCTAAAGCATAATACTTGGTCTATTTCTACAAAACATTAAGCGGAAGCATAATCGAAATCATGAGCAACATCAAGTAGAAGCATGCATAACTAATCAAGAGAATTAATCACACATAACACAAGATATATCTAAGGGAAAGCACCAACATAAAACCCCAACCATGTATTATCAATCAAGTGGAAATCCTCTTCACAATACAAGAAGAATTAGCTCTCAAGCTATTCAGTTCTTAATGAACTATGAAGATATGAAGATATGTCTCATGAACCACCCAAGCCTTGTTTATATAGGCTTTCCCTATGGTCCTTATGTAGTTTGCTTAGGAAATAATAGCAAAAGCATATGCTATTAATTCCAACATACCAAAAACAACCAATGGTCCAACTACGTATTCCTTGAGAACACTAGTTCCTCAACCATGCAAAAACAACTTACTCGAAATAGTTAAGCATATGATAGTAAACTGTCCCACATCTGATCTCAAGTGGGTCTCTGACAGAATTGATATGCAATAGTTATCCATGATTGAATCCTCCGTTATCTAAAATAATAGTTGTCACATGCATGCAAGCATTAACAAACTATATTTTATTATTTTAACAAGTTGTTAAAATAATCTAACTGGACTTGACTAGTTAGAACTAAATCAACTAATTCTCTCATTATAAAACTCATGCTTATTCCTTCAATCAGTGGAGGAAACTCATGTGCATGCTCACAAAGACTTCAAATTTGAATTTCCTTAATTAATTAACTCAATTAAATTAATTAATTAATATTTCAAACTGTTGTTAAGACCAAAATTAATTTTACTTCCTATAGATAAACTAGACACTGCTATAAATAGGAAGGGACCCAGAAATGCTATTTTTAGAACTTTCTATTTTAGCAGTTTCACCTCTCACCCAATGTGGCCAATGACCTCACTGGCCAAACTACTATTTTTAGACATGCTATTTTTAACAGGTCTATTTTTAGCACATTCTAAATTTAACATTTCTTGTTGCACATTTTTCAACACTACGCTGATAGCTAGGATATGCGACAAAGGAGCCCTACTGCCTCCCTTGACTCAGAACCTGCAGATGATGAGGTCTGAGTCATGCGAGGAAGATCCAAATGTGAACATTGTGCTCCAAAGCAGAATCACAATGGGAGATGATAAGGGAAAACAACTAGAAGATAGTACTTGGGTTCGTAGAGCTCCAGCGAAAGAGACAAAGTTTGATTTGGAGCGCACTCGGGAAACCTTCATGGAAGCTAAGAAGAGCTTCGTTGATGCCTCTACTTCAGGAAGCAAAGATAGACCGAAACCGAAGATGGACCCATATATGCTCACAATGTTCCTGGAAACGTGTATGAAGTTACTACGTGATAGTAACGTTGTAAAAGGATTACAGGAACTCATTAACGGATGCGCTGGGACTGCGCCAGGAGAACCGTGTGTACTCCGGAAGATTGGAAAGCATAAGACAAGGACGAGAAGAGAAATGAGACTAACCGCACAGATCAAAGAGTATGAGATGGAACAAGTTATCCTGGATTTAGGATCGGATGCGAATGTTCTGTCGAAATAGACATGGGAGAGAATGGGGAGACCTACGCTGTAGTGGTCTCCAATTTAGCTGCAAATGGTGAACCAACAAAAAATAATACCCATGGGGCGATTGCAGGGAATAACCATGGATATTGAGGGAGCAAGCGCGCTAGCAGACTTTGAAGTGATAGAGATTTTTTATGAAAACAATCCCTACCCCATGCTCTTAGGAATTGATTGGGCCACTGACATGAACGGGGTGATTAATATAAAGAAGCACAAGATGATTTTTGAGAAGAAGTCATTGTGTGCAATTATACCCTTGGACCTTGCTGAGGGATTGCGCTATACAGAGCTGATGCGTGATTATGAAAGTGATGATGAATTGGACTGTATCTAAAAGATAACAACGCGAGAGCAAGACTGGGTAAATCCTACCACAGATGGGCGGATTTCATGGGAGTGCGAGAGCTCCTGTACTTCGGATTCTGATGAGGAGATAGAGTGATGGCAAAATCAGTTACACAAAGTAACCACGCTGAATTGTAAAATGATGACCAAGTCACTGCATTGCATATTGACATAAGTAAGATATCTACCTACTTATTATGGTTTATGTGAGGTAGATACCTTCTTGGATAAATTGAAAGGGAAGTGCCAGAGAAGCAACACTTCCAGGCTTTGGATTGGGTACTACACGCTACGCCCATGAGATGGTGGGGTATGCACAAAGGGAGCTTTAACAATTGGCATGAATGTAGAAGGATGATGCGCACACGATTTCAGAAGCCTAGGGTGCGATTGAAAAACAAATACAATGAATGGGATGATCCGCGTGCACATATGGCTAGGTGGGTGCAGGCATATGGAAAACGACCTACACAAATGCACATGAACTCTGGGTTGAGAGGTATGGTCAATAAGCATGTGTTGGGGGGACAAATGTGCAAATGACTCTTTATGTTGGAAAGACAGTATGTAGGAAGAACAATCGCACAGAAGGTTCTCCACATGGAAGCATTCAATAAGGTGTGCAACGCAATGAATAAGGTATGCAATGCATAGCAAAGTGGTTGGGACCTGCGCGTACCTACTGTATTATGGGCTTATATGATGACATGCAAGAAACTAATGGGACAGACACCTTTTAGGCTTGTCTATGGAGTAGAAGCCGTAATGCCTATGGAGTACATCATGCCCAGTCTATGCATAGCAGTGCTCATAGGTATGATGGACCACAGATCCCTGGAAGAGAGGCTCGCGTAGTTGGAGGAGCTCAAAGAAGAACGGTTTTTGGCTGGATTCCACCAACAGGTACAAAAGCAGTGCGAAAAGCCCTGGCATCATTGAAATATTAAGCTGCACACCTTTAACATGAATGATTTGGTGTTGTTATATGATAGTAAGTTTGATAAATTCCCAGGGAAGCTCAGAATGCATTGGATGGGACCGTATGTTATTAAGGAGATCACAGATGGTGGCGCGATGCAGTTGGTAAAATTAAATGGAGAACTTTTCCCAAGAAAAGTAAATGGTAGTCATTGGAAGCTATACACAGGTGGCTTGGCCATTTGACTAGCCAACGAAAGCACAGTCTTAGCACTCCAGGTAGCTGAAAGGAGGCGCAGGACTATAAAATACTCTGCCCGGGAGCTGCGCGATGTCAGGACTGCGTGCAGTAGCGAAATGTCACAGGGTCCGTGACAGTGCGAGGGTAGCTGCACTGCCGGGCGGGTTGGCTGCAAAGTGGCTGTTATAGTCACTATTCACGATGCGATGCTTGGTTTGAGACCAAATGGAGTGGGCAGCAACCATTTAAGGAAAAAATTATGGGCTATATTTGTGAAAATCTGCTGCCAAGTGGGCATTAATGGACCGAATGTGGGGGGAATAGTCGAATTCAAATTCAAAAGGCACTATAAATTACAAAGGGCTGCCCAGCAAAAAACACTTGGTAATTTGAGAACTGAGTTGTTGCGCACCCATACATTCATGAACCTAGACTTGTTCGATATTTTGAAGGTGAAGTCGTTATTTGAGCACTTACACGGGCCGTTGAGAGAATTGTGGAATAGAACTATGGTCGCCCCTGAGGAAGCCATGGATACCAGAGTAATGACCGCCGAGGAAGCCGTGCAGGCCATGATGGAAGTAGAAGCCCTAGAAAGTGCTAGGATAGTCGCAGAAATCTGTAAATTGCAGCGCATGCCGAGACCCAAGAAAGACAACCAAGATATGGCACCAATGTGTGTATCCCCTAGAAACCCGCTAAGAACTAGGCTTACCATGGAAGAAAAGGGGAAGGCTATCAACTTGGAGGCTGACAAGGAGGAAGAATTTGAAGAAATCCTAGTAGAAGAGGAGGAGGATGTAGAAATGGAGGTGGAAACACAGGGTGCAGACCCTCTGACCAGGCTACCCACGTATGTTCCTCCGCGGAAGGGGAAAGAAAAAGTGCCCAAAGACCTAAATGAGAGCAAGAGCTCTCTACAAACCCTGCTGCTCCCTGACGACATTATTTTTGAAGGAGCATGCTTGGGGTGAGTGCTTGTATTAAAATTTGAATATTGGAATCTCGCGGACCACGAGAAGTTCCCACATTTGACAACCGCATAGCTAATGCGCCAGAAGGAAAACACACCGACCGAAGTCATAGAGTTGGAGTCGGACCAGTGGCTGAGAGGTGTGGAGAAGGCAGGACTATTAAACCTACTCTAGGTGCCACATTACCATCGCACCCCAGTGACTATTTTTTTCATCAAGCAGCTTCTCTGCCTGGTGCATGATGGGTGCTTCTGGCTAGAGGAGCCCGTCCCCATCACGGATCACTTGATTAACAAAATTTCCCAGCTCCCTTGCAAAGGGGAGGATCCAACGAATATCTCAAAGGGTAAGAGTGATGACTTGGCCATCACAGATGCCATGAAGAAGAAGTTTAAGCTGGAGAAGAAGAAGAGAAGGTATGCGATTTCTAGTATCACCAACCCTGAGGTCAAAGTTGTGATGCAGATATTGGTAGGAAAGATTATGCGGAAGTGCTGCATGGATGAGGTGCCCGTGCCGGTGGTTGCACTTGCCGCGCAATGCATAGAAGGGGTCCAGTTTAAGTGGGAAAACTACTTATGGGGCGAGTTCCTTGAGAAATGTCACAAGGCATAGGAGTAGGGGAAGAATTTTCATTATGCGTGGCTATTGTTTTCCATAGTACTAGTGGCATGGGAATTGCCTGAGGACAGCCAGCTCCCAACGACCACGTAGGACCTTCTAGAGGCAACGAAGTACGCTTCGCTGTGGGCAACCAGAGATGCGCAGAGAATAAGGGACAGTAAAATATTCTGGGTGTTCATGGAGATGAACATCAGAATGGGAATTAATCGCAAGCCATGGTTATCACCCATGGTCTACAATAGTCTGCGGAGCTTTGCAAAGTTCAAGGAAGATTTCCACCATGTGTACATCAGGGCATGGAAGGACCTTGCAAAGATATGGAATGAGCTACCCTACCTGGCAAAGGACAATGTCATCTTCGCGGTCCTTAAGTCGTGGCCATCGGAGTGGCGTGCTCCAGCCAACTCCATGGTAGAAGTAGAGAAGTTTTCCGAACAGAGGAAAAATGATGAGGCAAAACTGTGGATGGCGCAGTTGGCAGAGAAGCGTAGGAATGAATTAGTTGTAGCTAAGACCCAAGTGGCACGACACGGTGAAGGAGGCGGAAGAGTAGGAGAAGGCAGTTGAGGAAGAGCACAAGGGAGAAAAGTTGCCTTCACCTGAACACGAGACAAACACAATGCAATGTGGCACGGACCTGTAGACATCGTCCACTGAGGTGAAATGACCACGCCTAAAAGAGCAGGTAGGATCACGAAAGAAGTCAAAGGCTTCAAAGACTTCTTTCAACTCGATCACCCTTACTGAGGGATTTGCATGACATTGGGGAGATGGTGAGGGATGTCACTGCGGAGGCCCTCCAGCAGTTCGCGGAGGACCACCAGATGGTGTTGGGGGCTCCCCAAGCACAGATACAGGAGTTTTAGGTGCACACTCCATAGGCTGCTACTATGTCAACCAGTGTCGCACTAAGCACAATCGCAGTCGAGAAAATGCCGCACGCCCAGATGACCAACACCATAGTATTGGTAGATGGAGCACTCATGACAGACAATGAGGCCGATAGGCTTATGGTCAGCGGGTTGAAGGGAATTGGGCTAAATATGGCTACGCTCCCTCAAGAGACACTCTATGTTTTGTAGGATGGAGTTACTACAGAACTGCGAGCCAGTGAGGGTTGCGCGCTCCACGTAATGAGCGAGAAATGCATCAACATCGAATAGTTGAGCCTGCAGTGCAAAGAGGTAGTGGCACAGAACATACAGCTAGTGTAGGTGGTCGAGGAAGCCTATCAGATGGTTCCATAGTTGGCCATCCAAGCAGAAGAACTAGTGGAGGGGCGCATCTAGAAACTAGCAGTAGGGGTGCGCAAGGCAAAGGAAGAAATGGGCAGGGTTCAGCTCGAACTGAACCTTCAGATAACCGAACTACAATTGAAGGCGTAGCCTTCAACTCTGCCAAAGGTTAAGGAACAATGCACCCTCACGATCACAATAGCAATAGAGGAGGTCAACGGTGCAGTGAAAGACTACACAAAGTTGTTCGAGGAGTCATTCAAGGTTCTCACCACTCTACAGGAGGACCCGAACATACAGTGCCTAGAAACAGAGGCGCGTGAGCTACAAAAAAAAATGATGAAGTAAAAGGGACCGCGCAAATGGTTTCCCTTACACAGAGGCTCGCTTGGATGCAGCAGGCCAAAGCGCTCAAGGAGCAGGTGGATATTGCTCGACACAAGGAATCCATTTTGAAGGCGTGCTTATAGCCATGGATTGATGAGGCGTACATCGATACAACCTCTATTGAAGCAAAGCTCGTGCAGCTGTAGGCAACATAGGAAAAAGTTCAGGGTAGTAGTTCAGCTACAACGGTCTCCGAACAACGTGTCGAAGAGGTCCAGTAGGCAGTCTCTCAGTGCGCTGCCGATCTTGCAGCAATCTAGGCAAAGTTGGGAGGTCTTAACGAAAAGATCTCTGCACCAACAGAGTGACTCGAGGGCGAATCATGATGTTTGTGTTGGGGGCCTGTTGGGCACGGGATCCCCTAAGGGAAGTTTTGGTCAAAAATTGTAACTCCAATGTAAAGACTTCGTATTTTGTGGGCATGGAGCGCATAGCTTGTAAAAGACTCATAGGGTTGTCCACCCTAAATTTTGTCATGTAATGTCGGTTGTAGAGACCTACCCATGGTCCGTGGACCATGGGATTGTATAAATAGAGTGAGGCTCTAAGTAGATAAGATATTCATCGAAGAATCAATGAGATCTAAGGATGAAGAGTTGAGTCATATTTGGAGTGTAAAGTCTAGTTTTGGGTCGTAAAGTAGGAGAAGGCTCTGCAGGTGAGTGCGTAGAGGCCTAGTAGTATGCAATTGACTACACAGACCCCTGTAGCTGAGTGCGCAGGGCGAGTTGAGTCTATAATAGTTGGAAACATTAATAAAGAGAGGTTTTATATCAATTCTGTGTATTTGTTTCCTGTTTTCTGCATTGAATATATTGGGTATAAATTGCATTTCTACTATTTATATGATGTGCCAACATATATGACTGTGTTGATTAAGTGAATGTGAGATAGAATATCTGTTTACGCGAAGTTAACTAAGATCTGTAAGAAGATAAGTAAGATACATGGTGTAATTTGGGGAAATAGCACAGATTGCTGCCATAGCAGCGCGAAAGCATCTTAGCCCTTGGTTAGGGCTACGCGAAATGCGATTATAACAGATCACGAAGATTAGAACAGTGTGCGAAGTGACTTGCACAAAGGTAGGCATAGTTGGACTAAATCGACACCTCAGACATCTCAAGGGTGCAGAAACATGGTTCCAGCATCCCCCCTTATTGCTTTGGGTGAGACTTCAGTCTGCACTCCGCGGGCTGATGCCGAAAGGGCCAGTGGTGTAGGGATTTGTTAGTCCAAATAACTTTGGACCTGGGTTAGGCCCCCTCAAGCCAGCAAATTTGTCTCTATCCAAGGCTTCCAAGACTTCCAAAGTGTTTTTCCAACCAAGGCTTCTAGTACTAGTAACTCAATCCACATCTTTTACAGGGCTTCGATAGCATTTTTCCAACTAGGGCTTAAAGGACTAGTAACTCAACCCACCAAGGGCTTCCAGAGTGTTTTTCCAACCAAGGCTTCTAGGACTAGTAACTCAACCCAAGATGTTACAGGGCTTCTAGAGTGTTTGTCCAACCAGGGCTTCCAGGACTAATAACTCATCCCAAGCTAAGGAAACATGAGAACCAACCAAATTAAAACAATGAAATAAACCCATAATCTCTATGGTTATCTACGAAATAACAATGCTAGGCAATCTGTTAGGCCCCTATACTACTAGTGTAACCCTTATTTTTATTAGTACAACCCACTTATTATATTGATGTACCCACATAGTGCCCATATTGTTACTATTGTACCCCATATAAGCCCACTAATGTTACTATTGTGGCTTCATATTATTATTGTTAGGTCGGCTGGGTTATATTGTGACTCCTTAGACTCCTATATATAGAAAGGAGGTTTTGTCATTTGAATCATCCAAGGAATTGTTCATTTATGTAATGTAAAGGAGGTTGCCCCCTCGAAGAGGCTGAATTCTAAGGCGTTGATCTATCTTTTCTATCTTTTTTGAACTGGTTTCATAACATTTGGTATCAGAGCTTTGGATTCTAGGGTTTCGCTACTCCAAACAGGTCATCTTGGAATTTTCGCTATAACTTTTTTCTGTGACGTTTCAGAAGTTGAAAAAAAAACCCATTTGAGAAGAATTGACGCTGAACGTTGGGTCCGAATTTCAGAGCTTTTCGGGTAATATTTTCGGAGATATGATCTGAGGACGTTGGTCTTTTTGCAGACTTCTGAATTACATTCAAAACAGGTGACCTGGGGAAAATTGTCATAACTTTCTCTCTGAGGATCGGATTGAAATTTCGTAAAATGTTAAAGAAATAGGACGGACTGCAGTTTCTTTTGGGCATTTTTTAGATCTAAAGGTCGAAACAGTGACTCGTGGCACGTCATACAAGCTCGCTCTATGGAACTAGTCTATAATCAAGTCACTGTGGGAGATTTCGTATAACTCTTCCTTGGAGAATCCAATTTGGGTCAGACTTGTGGCATTTGAAAGAGGACACAGAGGGGTACTACAGGTCACAAATTCAGAACTAGATAATTAGAAAGTACAGAGATACATCAGAGGCAATATCGAGCTCCTACAAAGTGAAAAAAGGTGTGTAGATTTTCTTTAATTTTTGCTTAAGCTTGGTTTGAAAATTTATTTTGAAGGAATTCAAAGGGAATATTAGAGAATTATTATCGGTAACTGATGCCCCGAGGAAAGAAAATGCAAACACCTAGTAAGGAGCCTGAAAACTCT